>WEIT01040345.1:23882-60743 GCA_013389985.1 Dryoscopus gambensis | reverse complement strand
CCTTTGCTCCAGGCTGAGCCCCTTCCCCAGCTCCCTCAGCCTCTCCTGGGGCTCCAGCCCCTTCCCCAGCTCCCTTCCCTTCTCTGGACACGCTCTGGCCCCTCAATGTTTCGTGTAGTGAGGGGCCCAACATAGCACACAAAATCCCAGGTGCAAAGTCAGAGAATCCCTGGGATAAGGACATCAATTTTCCCAGGCTGCACCCCATTCTCGCAAGGACAGATACATGGCAGAAACATCAGTTAATCCCAAATTAATGCCAATCCCTTCTTCGTGAATCCACCACACACAAATGTATCATGTTCATTATAAAACCTCCCCAAACCTGCCACAGGCCCCCTGATTTCACAGAAGCAACCCCCTGCACTTCACAGGGATTACATGGATGTGATGAAACTCAGGCCTGGGTCCCTTTAATTGTTCAGATGATCTGTAAGCACTTTTAATGTACCAGGTGGAAGATCATTCCTGTTTCACCACCACCTAAAAAAGAATTATTTACATGGATGTGAAGCAGGGGCGGGGCATGCAGAGCTTGATCTCCTCCTGATTTAAATCCCAGGCAGCGTTCCGTTCGGGAATGACACCAGATGGGATTCCAGGGTGCAGCTCAAGGTCATCCAAACACCGAGCTCTGCTCTGAACTGTGAGTGGGATCATCAAGAACCACACAAAGGCAGAAGAGAAATTTAATCCACTGCCACAGACCCAGGGATCCTCGGGAAGAGCACTGGGAATGCTCCTTCCCCTCGAATTCAAGGACAGAAATAGCCCTTGTTTGGAAGTGACAGAGAGGGAAGGAAATCTCTTGGCACAGAGAAATTGTAGGCAAAGTGTGTTTATGCTGTGGCTTTGTAAATCTGTGATTTATAAGTGGTTGTTGGAGAGGCAGATGGTTCATTTAATATTGTCTTCTTTGAGACAAGGCACTCACCTGCAACTGGAAACAGAGCCCCTCCTCCAGAGCCACTCCACAATATCCTGTGGGTAACCTATTCCCAAAACAACCGCAGAACTGCACACCAAACTCTGTTTAGAACTCCATGTTCTTTTTTTTTTTTTGATGAAACCACTCCTAATTGAGCGCTAATTTCACGTCATTGCAGGATTCCAGACCTGTTTCAATCATGAGCAGCCCATGCCTGGCTGTCACCACTCTGTGTTTACCAGGCACTGCTCCAGGCCTGCCTCCAGCCCCACCGCAAGGTGACAGCGTGACCTCCATGGCAGCAGCACCTGGGGACCCAGGTTTGGCTCCTGCAGGGAATAGGCTCTGGAAGCACTGAAAACATTGTGTTCTTAGAAGAAAGGCTGGTGACTGCCCCCAACACCCTGCTGGGGAGGGGGTTCTGCCCCTTCACCCCCCCTGCAGTGCTGTGTCCAGCTCTGGGGTCACCAGCACAGGGGGGATGTGGAGCCGGTCCGGAGGAGGCCACGGGGGTGTTCCAGGGCCTGGAGCCCCTCTGCTCTGGAGCCAGGATGGGACATTCCGAGCCCCGAATGTTCTCCTGGAGAAGGGAAGGCTCCAGGGAGAGCTCCAAGCCCCTTGCAGGGCCTGAAGGGGCTCCAGGAGAGCTGGGGAGGGACTGGGGACAAGGGCTGGAGGGACAGGACACAGGGAATGGCTTCCTACTGCCAGAGGGCAGGGATGGATGGGATATTGGGAAGGAATTGCTGATTTTCTCCGCATGGCACAGGGCGCCCAGAGCAGCTGTGGCTGCCCCTGGATCCCTGGCAGTGCCCAAGGCCAGGTTGGACGGGGCTTGGAGCACCCCGGGACAGTGGGAGGTGTCCCTGCCATGGCAGGGGTGGGGCTGGATGGGCTTTGAGGTCCCTTCCAACCACGGCACGGCACAGAAAGCAGCTGCTTTGTGCTGCCCTGCGGCACAGGGGCTTGTCCAACGCTCACTCTTCTGATCTCTGTGGTGGTGCCATTCCCCCTCCAAGGGCAGCAGCTGCCAGGTTATCCACACCACACTGAAGCCCTCACCAAACACCAAGGAACCACCTCCCCTCACCCTTTTCACCTCAGACCAAGGCAATTCATCCTCCCCTCGTGCCAAAGCCAGTATTCCCACTGAAACCCAGTTTCCGTGGAACAGAAGGTCTGAAGGACTAACGGAGCAGTCTGCAAGCCACCACAGCTGCTGCCATGGGCTAATACCACATTTCCAATATGCTAAGGAAATGATGTGGGAATGTGGATTTGGGAAAGAAGATTTAGCAGAGTGGGTAAGCTCAGCCCGTTCCCAGATTTCCGTGGAGATCTGTTAAGTGTTTCTCTTCACCAAGGAGAGGAACCTTTAGTAGGTCTCGAGGAAATGGCGAGACCTCAAATCACTTGGAAATTTCAAAATATTTGTTCCTCCAATGACTGTTATGTAAACCCAGAGTCCTGCTGAGGAGTCATTCCCCTATGTAGGTCAGGAAAAAGGAAAAGCAACTTTGTGACTGAGTCTTGGAAGGGACAAAAGCGGATACCGAAAATGTATTTTTAATTTTCCTGCTTGCTCCCTTCCAGCAGCACCATGGATTTTTCCAGATGTAGAGAAAACAGCATTTGCAGATACGTACAAAAGTTTATTTTACAAACAGCAACTACTTCGGAATAACAAAATTGCAAAAACATAGAGCAGCGTTAGAAAACCAGCTCAGGGGGACATCTTCTATCTGAAGCACAATTTAACAGACTTCACTAAGTAAAAATACCCCCAACCCTTCCCTCAACCCAACCATTCTCTAGCTGATGGAATTTCTTTATAAACCTTTGACTAAAGATATGAAAGACTCTAGTGACAGTGCAGTAACTTTTGATAACTACAGTTAATTGTTTGACCGTATTTCTATGACCTTTTCCAGGCCTTAAAGAGTCAAATCACATCTGAAATATGGTAAAAATCTGATTCTGGAGCAATATTTTCACTAATAGGTATTGAATATAATGGTTATAGTTGTAGATTTTGTTACACCATGAACCCTCTAGTTCTATTTTCTTAGCAAGGGAAAAACAAGTTACCATTGTACTGAAAGTGATGAAACGACAACAAATGTCACTGAAATACTTGTTCAGGACTCTGAGATGGCTGCTGCTGTTAGAAACGTGTCTGTAAATGAATCCTGACTTGGGTATTAAATGTATTTAATGCTAAAAAGCATAAGAAGTTTACAGAAGGGTGGGAAGGGTGCGTGCACAGAGTTTGTCACTGTAAGTGGAGGAAAGGGGTAAGGGCACAGTTTTGGGTCCTTCTAGAAAAGTGAAAAAGCTCCACGGCCAATTCAGTTTCAGGAACCTGCTGTGGGTGGACAGATATGGAAGGAATCATCACCACCTCCCTTTGAACTTGCTTTTCATGTTTTACAAGAGTACCAAAAAATCATCTGATCTGGGAGAGCTTAATTCAATCAAAGAGGGAACGAATTGATGCCTCAGCGAGAAATTACCACTTTTAATTTTCAAAGCTACTGGGTCCTGATGAGATTAAGAAAAATCATTTCCAGTATTTGAAAACGAGCAAAATGAAAGCATCTCCAGGTATTACAGAAAGTCAGTAATGGAAACTGTTAGGGTACAACAGTGCTCGTTAGCTCTAATCGAACCACGTTTGTTTTGTCTCTACAGACCCCAATTTTCAGGTTACATTATGTCATTAAAAATTCTGGTTCTCAGTACCCAACTTTTTAAACACCCCCCTCCCCCCCC
This sequence comes from Dryoscopus gambensis, assembly GCA_013389985.1. Taxonomy (NCBI): domain Eukaryota; kingdom Metazoa; phylum Chordata; class Aves; order Passeriformes; family Malaconotidae; genus Dryoscopus; species Dryoscopus gambensis. Next base: position 57,043 of record WEIT01040345.1, on the reverse strand, counting down.
CCCCCCAAAAAAAACCACTTTACAAATTATTTTAAATCAACTCAATCAGAATATTGCAAGAATTACTCAATGGTCTTCAGCTTCTATCTATTTATTATTTTTTTTTGCAAACCATTTACCTGTAACATAAGAGTCATTTTTGGTATTAAAGTTTACTTTGAAAGTATTGTCCATGCTTTTTAGGAGGCACCCCAGTATTTTTGTAGTCCCACTTCAACAAGACACAGTTCAACACCTGCAGTGTCAGTATCTGGTATTCCCTGTGGTGAATGGGATACAGCTACAGAGATTTTATAAAGGAACCTTTCTGGCTGGTTTTCTCAAGAAATTACCACCATGTCAGCTTTTTAAAGAGTGCTTTGGACAAACTCATGAGACACTCATGGTTTACAACGTTCCAAACGTGTTGGAGGGTGCCAAGCACTGTAATAGGAAATGAAATCCAAGTCAGGAAGTGTTTAGAAACACATTTTTAGTCTCTGAAGGACATTGCTGTTTATCACAAAATTTATCTTTTAAACATAAAAAGTTTAGACAAGTTGGATATTAAGCTCCAAACTCATTCATCACACTTTTGCTCGCTGCTTGGCAGTTTGACAACTCCCACCGTGCATCATCTCACCTTTTCCAGCAGAATTCCAGAACACCACAGCTCAGGAGGGATTAAGACAGAGTGGCAGGCTTTGTTTTCCTCACCTATCTCCTGTACAGAATGCAATAATCAACAATCAAGACAGCATGGAAACAGCTTCCAGCAATAAAAAAGCATTTTCATCAACTAGAAATGGCAGCCTTTGTAAGAAATTGACTTCACAGTTTAAGAGTTGCTAACAGATCTTTCCTAAGGTGTTTATAAACAGACTTGAAGACAGTCCTGACTGCTGCACCCAAAAAGTGGTGGCAGCAATTCACCTAAGTGTCATTCATGGCTTGGAAAAGCTGATTCAAGGAAATCAAACGGGTTTTTTTTAATTATTGTTCTGCAAAAGTTGCATTTGACATAAAAAAAATAAAAAACAGTATCAGCTGTCGAGCTCAGTCCTTCTCTCTGTGAGCACAGAGTGGAGTTTGCTGTTAAACAGGAAAGTCTCAGCTGATTCAGCAAACAACCTTCACTTGTGACACTGTCAGAACAGCTTTTTTGAATGTAACACTGAAAAAATTCTGGAACACAGTTTGCACCCTCAAAGGAACGTTCTCAGCTGTATCTGCTGCTCTCACTGGGGCTCCTGTTGTTGGAGTAGCTGCGATCGCTGTCGCTGTCGGAGCCGTACGACCTGCAAGGAAAAAAGATTCAAATGCCTCAAAGCTGCAGTTTGAGCTTCAAATTTTAAATTGCATCATGTAAAAAAAATTGTCACAAAGAAGAAAACACACCAGTCTTTTACAGGGTTGTATTTCTTGTAAGTGAAGCATTCCCTAAAGAATACTCAAAACTGAAATAATCATTAACTGCACGTGATGAAAACTCTGCGTAACTCAAGTCAAACTGTTGGTAACTTCTTGCTTTCTCTGTTACAGCTAAAAACCATCCAAAATTAATATTTTTATAAATGCTAACTGAGCTGAGCGAGAAGTGTATTCTAACAAGTGTAATTTTACACTGCAAGCATTTCTCAACTAAGATAACTTCACAAATCCTCGAGTTACACATTTTATTTTCTTGTTTGAAGGAGGGTCTTAAAAATTAGGCCCCATAACCACAACAGAGGTGTCTGTGTGCGTCTGCAGTGTGGAAATGGTATTTAAAATGTTTTGGCTCCTCCAGACTAATTCCAAGCTCAGCACCTGGCCAAATGTCAACACAGAGCCCAGATGGTTTCAGACAAGCCACAGGACACGTTCAAATTACACAGAATAAGCTTTCAGAGATTTTCCAGCCTCCTGCCTGTAAGGAAACCTTTCGAAGTGAAAGGTGAGCATTTCCAAATCCCCCACTGTTTCTCTGAAGCTTCTCAACATAAGAAAGCAATGGTTTTTTAAGTTTATTTCCACATTCTGCATTAATTTCATTGATTTTCCCTCAGACACAAGACGGAAGTTTTTTGTGCAAATGGGTGAGAGTGAAGTCCATTAAGAGTTGGTACAAAGCTGTGAAAAAATTCCTGTGAGGAGAGGATGAAAATGTACAGTAGTTTTAGAGACCTGTGTGATTTATGACTAATAGGGGGCGTATTAAAGTGTATAAAACAAATCATCAGTGATATTAAATGTATCTCCAACTCTCCATATCTCTGATCTCTGTGAAATGTGCTCACTTACACATATATAAATCCCCTGAGGAGAATAAAATTTATTCTAAACTCATCAGATTTGCAGGTAAAAAATATTCTTTCAAAATACATTCTAGGAAGTTAAAAAATTAAATCTGGGTTGCAGCAAAACTTTTAATTTCCCTTCTAGATTGTTTTAAATCCACTTCTGCAGCAGAACTGAAAAGAATTTACCATCCAGTGGAATTCTCTGCATACCAGGCAGCTTTTAATCCATAACAGAGCACTTGATTTAAATCTTGAGAGCTATGTGAGTTTTAAGAAACACTTGGTATTACTAAAAAAACCCAAATCATGGAACCATTAAGGCTGGCAAAGAGCTTTAGGATCACCAAGTCCAATGGCTAACCCAGCCCCACTGTCTGCACTATTAAACCATGTCCTCAACGCCATTTCCACGAGTTTTTAACACTTCCAGGGATGGGGACTTCACCATTTCCCTGGGAAAATGTGATAGTTTTAGATGCATCCATACAGTGAACTGGAAATCAACCTTTGCTTATCCTGGTTGCTTCCCCATCCTCATATTTAGAACCTCAGAACTTCCGACTTCCCCACTCACACGCACGCTCTGCTTTTAATTAGAACTTGGTTGGAATTATTACGTTGGCTAAGTGTATTTCTTATTCTTATGGGGGAGAAACCAGCACGCTGGCCTCGTTCAACATCCTGTGTTTGGGTTCAGCAAATCCTTGTGCACCAGAGCAGGGTCAGACCCACCTGGATCTCCGGTCATAACTCCGAGATCTCCGGTAGCTGTCGCTCCTCTTGCTCCTGCTCCGACTCCTGCTGTAGTAGCTGTCATAGGTGTAGGACCTGCTTTAAAGGGGGGAAAAAAATTGGTGGTGAATTCATAGTTTCTGGTCTAAAACGCTATTTTATATGCTGGTTTACAGGATGTTTATGGAGAGACATGAAGGGCTGTGTAAAAAATCCTTTTTAAGGATGTGGTAAACAATTCTACACTTTATAAAGGTTTCAACACAACAACAATCTTCAAAGTAACAGTAAAAATCTCAAATTTATTCATCTAGGAAAGACATAGTAAGCATCTATAAAGTTTTGTGCTTTTTCTCTTTTTTGTAGATGCAGTAAAATTGTTGTTTGCTGCTACTTCTGAAAACAAGCAAAGCGATTCCATTTATAACTCAATTTCATCTAAAAAAAAAAAAAAGGCAACTGTGTTCACTACTACTTACAGCATTACCTGTAACTGTAATGCCAGGATGGTTTGGTTATTTTCAGCTTTTGAAAGTGTCTTGTGTTGATTTTTGCTTTGATTCAAGTTGCCCTCATGGTATTACAATAATATAATAATAATTGTATTATAATCATGATATTATAATAACAGATCCCTGGAAGTGCCCAAGGCCAGGCTGGACGGGGCTTGGAGCAACCTGGGATAGGGAAAGGTGTCCCTGCCCATGGCAGGGGCTTGGAACTGGATCATCTTTAAGGTCCTTTCTAACCCAAACCATTCTGGGATTTGATGAGATAAAAGTAATCTTAAACAGTATTTTTATAAACACGTATGTGATTATGTATGCACTTATAGCATATGTAATAAAATATGTCGTCTGCATGATATATAATAGTATCATATACAATAATTATGTAACAAAGTCTATTTTAAAGATATATAAATAGAAGTGCACTTATGCAGAGATGATTTGATAGCACATTTCTCGCAGGTTGTATAAAAGGCCAATCCATACCTGGATCGACTGTGGTGGCCATAGGAACTGCTCCTGGAGCGACTCCTGCTGTAGCTCCGACTGACAGAAACAAAACCACAGAGGAGATTTGAGTCAACAGCGCCCAAAAGAGCTGAAGAGAGCAGGGCGAGAGGGGGAGCAAGGGGAGGAGAACACGTTTGGCACCACCTGCAGCGGGATGAGCTCACCTGCGACTCTTGTAGCTGTGGTAGGAACTGCTCCGGCTCCGGGAGCGATCCCGGCTGTACCAGCCCCGGCTTCGGCTCCTCGAGTAGCTCCTGGACCTGCAACCAAGGAACACCGAGAGAGAATGTAACTGAGGAGGAGAACTGAGCAGAAAATGGGAACCAAAAGAAGCTATGAAGCTTTAGCTTTCTAGCTAAATATTTATTCCATACTTGCTAAATGATAGGGCCACTAAAGTTGATCCAAGGGCTGGAGCGCCTCTACTCTGGAGCCAGGCTGGGAGAGCCAGGGGTGTCCAGCCAGGAGACCTCAGAGCCCCTTTCCAGAGCCTAAAGGGGCTCCAGGAGAGCTGGAGAGGGACTGGGGACAGGACACAGGGAATGGCTTCACGCTGACAGAGATTAAGATGAGATATTGGGAAGAAATTCTTCCCTGTGAGGGTGCTGAGGCCCTGGCACAGATTCCCAGAGCAGCTGTGGCTGCCTCTGGATCCTTTCAAGTGCCCAAGGCCAGGCTGGACAGGGCTTGGAGCACCCTGGGATAATGGAAGGTGTCCCTGCACATGGCAGGGGGTGGGATTGGATGGTCTTTAAGGTCCTTTCCAACCCAAACCACTCTGTGGTTCTCTACCACAGGACTGTTCAAAACAAAAACCACAACCTTAAAAAGAAAAACATTCCTTGGACATATAAGAACTTTCAAGCTACCAGGGCTGGCTGTGGGAGCAGCACAAACCTCTCACCTGTATGAATATGTAGAACTTCGGGATCGACTTCTTGAGTGACTGTAGGATATGGACCTTGTTCTGTGTCTGGATTTAGACTCAGATTTACTTCGTGACCTGCTGAGACTCCTGGAAGCACTGTTGTCATCTCTGCTTGGAGATTCCTCCTCACTGGAACTTTCCTGGTTCCTTGGCCGCCGATTTAGCCGGGCTGTTTTCCTCACTTCATCGAAAAGGGACCCAGGCCTGACTTTATTCTTTGCTTTTATTTCAATTCTTAAGCCTGCTGGTTTAGGCTCTGGTGCTGATGCTACACTTTTAACCTCTGTGGTCGTACTAATTGTTGCTGGTTGTAAGTTACCGACCCCTTGCAAAGGCTTCCATTTATTGTCTATCATATTGGTTTGCATATTTTCAGGAATTTCACTTTTTAAACTACAGTCTTTAGCACCAGACACAGGGACAGAATTATTTTCTTGCCTTACTGTTTCTTTTTCTTCTTTAATGTTAATAAAGTCTCTAATGTTGTTTCCCAGTTTGACAGCATCTTGCTCAGCAGTCTCAACCTGCAACTCTTTTTTTATACCAGCACTTAAAGGTTTAGCAGTGAGAATGACAGGAGACAAAATGTCCACATCCACCTTCCCCGGCGAGTTACGATCAGGAGTACAAATCTCCATGTTGTCATCTGTCTGAATAACGTCTTCCAGCCCATTCTGGTTATTTTCTTCAGCTTGTTTAATCTCACTCTTGCAGGTAGCCACGTTTATTCCCGAGTTTAAAATACCGCTTGAAGTGCTCGTTTCAATGGGCTCTTTATTAAGGTTGCTGTGATCTGGCGAGGCCCCACATGTGGTGTTTTTATCTAAAATGTTTTCATTCACACATGACTTTTCACCATTTCCCATTTTATCTGTGACTATTTCATCCTTTTCATAAACTTGTTTTTTATCCTTTATGTCCCTGCTAAGCTGCTTTTCTTTTTTATCATCCTTGGTAACTGGCTTTTCATTTATCTCATCGTCCTCTTCTTCCCCGAACTCAAGCGGGGGCTGCCAATGAAACATTTCTTTTCTTTTCTGGACTTTGTGTTTTTTCTCCTTTTTGCCTTTCGATTTTTCTTTGGCTTTTTTGGAATGTGATTTTTTCGGAGTCTTTTTCAACCCATGTTTGTGTTTTTTTGACTTGCCTCGAGTGTCTGCTGAGCTGGAACAAGAACTCTCAGATTCAGAAGACGACAACTGTTTGCTTGTCTTCCACGCGCAGTCAGAACCCAAAAAGCCCTCTGAGGAATTGGATTGTTTTTTTATCCTTTTGGTAACAATAAGCTCTGTGTCAGACCCTGAGGTGGCCTCTCCTTCTTCTTTACCAGAGGAGGGTCTGGAATCCCCCCTATTATGCCTTGCCTCTCCTCTTTCGGAATTTGACTCCGAGTCCCATTTGCTACCTGAGTAAGATTTGCGTTTCGTTTTTGCACCACCTCTGGGTTGCTCCGAGCATTTCTCCTTGGCTGCTTTCTTTTTAGAGTGATCAGAATCCCGCTCACCCTTGGCTTTTTCCTCCCCTCTCTCAGAACTTAAGCTATTTTTATCCTGTTTCTCAGCATCCCCTTCTAATGGAAAACGGCCTTCCTTTTCTTGGACCGCTTTGGCTTTGGCAGAGCGCTCGCTGTCGGAGGAGAAGTCCGAGGATGACAAACTGTCACTCTCCTTCAATCCTTGGGAAGACTCGTCGTAGTCCTTTGGATGCTCGTAAGGCAAAGTGCTTTCAGAGCTCGTTTCCTGCCTCAGTTTGAGGCCCCGAGCTTTGGGATCGCTGGCTGTGGATTTCCTTCTGTTCCTGTGCCTGTCCTCATCGCTGAGGGAGTAGTCGGACGTGGACTCGCTGTACCCTGACCTGTCACTGCGGTATTTACTCGGGGACTGTGACCTGCCAGAAGAAGGAGATTTTGTCCTAGAGCTCGATGGGCTTCTAGACCTTGTGTATGATCTCGAGTATGATCGGCTCCGGGAGGACCTGCTCCTTGACCTTGGCCAGCTCTCCGAGCTCCTGTCACTGTGGCCTTTGGAATTACCGCTCCGATCGCTCTCAGAGCTCCTCTCCTGCTTGCGATAGGAAGAAGAAGTGTTGGCCTCCTTAATGACCACTAAATTGTAATTAGTTTGGGTGGGAATTAAGTGGGTTGTTTTAGCTTTCATCTCCTGAATTCGCTCATACGATGGCTTCCAAGGTTTCTGCCCAGGTTTCCACCTCGAAGGTGGGGGGCTGTCACTTAAGGGTATCACAGGGAGGCTTTCTGGGACAACTGGTGGCACAATAACTTTGTCACTAGGCAGTATCACTGCTCGGACAGGCTCAGCCGTCTTGGTCAACTTAGTGTCATTTAGCCGTGCTGAAATATTTCGTGGAGAATTGGGAACAGTCTTTTGCTGCCTGGGGTTAGAACTTGACCGTGACCTACTTCGGGAACGCAATGATTTAGAGGCTGATCTCGATCTAGAACTTCTTCTGGAGTAAGATCTTGATTTAGATCTTGACCTGGATCTGGACCTGTAGTACGATCGAGACCCTCTGCTTGATAAAGACGACGAGCTCTGGTCTTCCTTATCAGATTTAGACCAGTCTCTCCTGGATGAACGTCTGGAAGACAGTGAGGAAGAACGGGATTTCCTCTCGCGATCACAAGATGATTTTGTCCTCCTGTGGAAGGAATGGGAGGATTCTACATCTGAAGAGGCGGACGTTTTCTTTTTCTTCGTTTGCTTGTGCTTCTTGAAATGCTTCTGCTTTTTAGATTTCTTTTTATGCTTCACCTTCTTCTTCTCCTTCCTGTGCTTCTTGTGATGGCTGGAGTATCTCACAGTGCTCAGATCAGCATAACCGTTATGCGACCAAGACCTGGATCTCCGGGATGCACTTCTCTCATCCCATCTGCTTGTACAGGGATCACTCAGCCTGGAAAACAAACAAATAAACCTCACACTAGCTGCAAATTCTTTAAAAACCTTCAGATAAATTAAGTCTTCTTAAACTTAATTTTAAATAAGTTTGAATAAACCCTAACACACACACACACTTTGTACCAGACAATTGTGCTTTGACTGAGTTTTTACACTGAGTTTAAGATACAGAATTACATCACTATCAAGAGCTACTTCTCTCTACGAAGTAAATCAGCCAACATCAGCAAATTTTGCATATTGTAGAACCTGTGTAAAGAGATTTAAAGTTTTAATTGCCCTAGTCTGCAGGACTTTGACATCTACAACTACAGGATCCTTAAACCACATCTAAATACAATTTTTAAAGTATATATTAGTATATAAAAGAGAACCAGTGGAAACATTTGCAATTATTCACTGATGGTTAAATGTAACATTTTTCAGTTTTCCTTTTGAGATTTATCTCTCATAATTTGATAGAAGCTCATATTTAGTATCAAGTCATCAGGAATTTTGGAGAGCTGACTTCCATCCATCACAGTTTGCAACTGCTGAAAGAACATAAAACTAAAAAAAATAAAAGGGTTGGTGGATTTGACTGCTTCACTCCAAAGAAACCATGTAATCCACTTTGAGGATACCGAAATCACTGAATCCTTAAGGTTGGAAAAGACCTTGAAGATCACCAAATCCAACCATCAACACCACCACCCTGTTCAACACTAAACCATGTCCTCAGGTGCCACACCCACGTGTTTTCTGAACACTTCCAGGGATGATGACTCCACATTTCACAGGACAGTCTGTCCCAGTGTTTTCTAGGAAAAAAAAAATTCCTAATATCCAATCTAAACCTCCCCTGGCACCACTTGGGGCCGTTTCCTCTCATCCTGGTGCACTGCCATGGTACATCCACACAATCATTCAGGGCTTGTCAAAGGCCAGGACATTTCCAACCTGGGCTAAGGCTCTTACTTGTCTCCTTTGCTCCACTTCTCCCCACTGGGTGCTCGGTACGTGCGCAGTCTCTGCATCTCCTCCTTCCAGTGGGGAGGGGTCTCGCTGCTCTCCTCATCGTCCGACTCGGAGCAGGAGCGGGACCGCGGTGGGGTGTGATAGCGCTGGGACAGCAAACACACACAGCTGCACCATGTGTTTGCTTACATAATTACTGCGTCTTTTCATACTCAGAGCATTCTGCAAAGCCTCAGAGAGGGCAGCAGCTCACCCAGTTTCTCAGAATATGAAAGGAAGAATCAAGGGAGAGGCCATGGATTCCCTTTTGGAATAACACAATTACTGCAGATAACCACCCTTGTTTTCAGCATGCTGAAGCACAGATGTTTCACTTTAGTCAGACACTTCATGGTTTGTAGGAGTAAAGACAAACCCCATTTCAAAAGTTACTGCTGTTCAACTCTTCAGAAATGGGAATTCAGATTAAGTCACTTCAAAGCAATTAAAAAAATAGAAAACCAACCAAAAAAAAAAAAAATCACAAACCTGCCCCCCCAAACTCTTTCACAAAAAGGAGCAGTGAAGCTTCACATTCAAAAAATTATGCTTAGGCAAAGCATTTAAGTAGGCAACAAGAGCTACTTGTGCAGTAGAGAAAGGAGAACTCTACTATTGCTAACTCATTATTTTCTATTACCCAGTGGGATACACACTCAGGTAAATTCTGTGGGGAAATCAGATGCTCCTTGTCTCAATAAAAGCCAATCTGGGTTTGACACAATTATTTTGAGCCACTTGTGAAAGCAATAAAATGGGAAAGAAAAGTGTTGTCCCCAGAATAAAATCACAAAGATGCATGTATTTATTTATCCAGGTTATTAGAGAAGGCTTTAAGACATCCTTCTTATATAAAAAAAAAATAAAATCAAGATAACCTGCAACTCAGAGCTTCCCTATCATTTGAGCCGAAGCAACGACTACTCTAAAATAAAAGCTTTTACAGGAGAATGGCATAGAAGACTTCAAGGGTGTCATAGACCTCCCTAATTCTCACATTTTATACTCTGGAGTCTTGTGGAACATACAAACAAATATTGTGAAAAACATCAATGAACTTCACCTGGACAGAAACTGTGCTAATAAGGACTACTAGAGATGGAAGAAAAATGTGTTTCTCCAACTGCCAGCCCTAAATGACATCTTTTTCATTCTTAATTTTGCTGAGAGGGTGCCGAAATGATGAAAAGGAAGACAGAAACCCCAATACCTGGCAAAAGTCAATTCCGCTCAGTTTTAAGCTATTTTTCCCCAAGTCTTTATTTACACAAATATTTCAAAACATTCCGTTTAAAAGGCTTCCTTCAGTGGATCCCACAAATGTTCAGGACAAATCCAAGCTGTCAGATGCAAAGGCAGCTGTGCCATTTCACGTCCAGGCTGGTGAATAAGGGCTGGGGCTCAAACACCCCAGTACCTTGGCCCACATTACAGCCATCTAAGGTGTTAATCTTGTATCTTAAATTAATTGTACCGTGGGAATCAGTGGAAAAGTACTTCCCAAATCCAGTGGCTATTACCTAAGAACATGGTCAGAGGAGTCTTAAACCACTCTGATGAAACTTCTAATTACAATATATGCAGATATATCGATATCTGTGGATACACTGTTTTGGGGGGGTGGCCTTCCACTTGCAGAAGAAGTTTGGCAGCACCAAACCTTGGTTTGGTTTATGGTTACCCAAATGCCACCTGCTAAACTGATCCAGGAAAAGATTCTTGAAGGGAAGAATATGCTCAGCCACAGTAGGCTAAAACTTGTAATACAGAATTAAATGTACAAAAAGGTTTTTTTGACTTTCTTCCTCTTCTAGTCACTAAAAACAACAGTGTGGCTGTGCAGCACTTTGGGCCCTGGATTGTGGATTATTAGAGAAAAGGAAAACCTTTGAATTTTACATCAGAAAGGGCTGTAGACACTCAGGACACAGCTTGGCATGTTACAGTCCTGATGCTCAGAAAACAGCCAGGAAATCCAAGGAGTGGAGGAGAGTAAAAGCTCTGGTCACTCCTCATCACTTTAGAGATGTGGCTCAGGCAGGACAAATCTGACTGAAATGGTTTCCATCTTTAAAAAGAAATTATTTTATTCTCATATTTGAAGACTTCTCACAGCTGAGATTTAGGCATTTGTTTTCCCAAGCAATCTTAATGTAAAAAGACAGCGATAGGAAGGATGGAAAAAAAGTGTTATAAAATCAACTACCCGACAAGATTTCAATGCTTTCTAAACTAGACCCCACAACATGTAAATAAAGTGTCATACAAAGCCCTCCAGGGAAATTCAAGGCTCAAAGTCAGGGAAGATACTCTGGGTGAGAGGAAATAAAGAAATAAATAAAATTGTCACATACTATTGTGCCTCTTCCTTTAATTTTTCGTCCAGATTTAGAGACTGATGGTTTCTGGTCAGTCAGAACAGGCGCAGCATCAAGAAGCTTCCTACATAAATTAATAAAGTATGAACTTACAAGGAAAAAACAATTAACTTGCAATTAGTTTAAGTTTAAAATGAGAAATATTCATCATCTTATTCATTCATTTTTAGACAGAACGAAGAATTCAGTGCTTTTTTCAAGAAACAAAGCAAGAGAGTTCTGCAACAAAAGGCAAATCAACACGCATTTGTTTCCAACCAAATGTGCAGCCTGATCTCTTGACACACAAATAAATGCTAACAATGAACTTGCAAAACACTGTCACAAGAGGTTAACTTGTGTTTGGGGCACAAATCCTGAAGACAAGACGGGCAGAGGAGCTTCAGGATCTCAGTTCAGGATAGTTCACAGGTGCTAAAGCTTTGCTGCTTTCCTTTCAGCTTAAGTAATTCCCTCAGAAGTAGTTACTGATCTTTGGGAACATGAGTGATGCTCCAAGAAAGGACTTACAGGAGACTTTACGATTAAGGGAAATTAAAAAACCCAACACCAAACAAACCCAACACCAATTTTAGAGGTATCTGGCACTGAAATGGATTAGCTCAGCTACCAAAGCAAGGAAATTTGACAGTGGAGGTACAAAACACATTGAAAATGTGAACTTGTGACTTCCTTTGTAGTAAAGTAAGAGTATTTTCTCTTCTTCTCAAACACTGATAAATCAGGAAATTCCAGGTGACTGATTCTGAACTAAAGTTTCTTAATCAGTCTAAGAAAGATGAAAAATCACCTCTCCCAATCCCAAGTTTCCCTTGCAATCAAATATTTCCTGTGGTTTGCGCTGCATGATTACTTCTGAAATTATTCATTAATTTTTTTTAATTGAGTTTAACATGTGATCCTTAAAGATCAATGAAACCATCTCGAGATCCACCGAAACCCCCTGGCACAGGTCACAAGGAGTATTACAAAGGAAACTGTAAAAAGGGCAATGAAATGATCATGCAGAAATTCTGACACTCCAGTCAGCAGCAGCAGGAAGAGAGCGTTAACAGGAATATTTCATGCACAGTTTTCACCAAGTCAGAATAAAAAGCTCGGAGTTCCTTACGGTTCAGGCTCTACATTGACAACAGGCACATCTCTTCTGAGCAAAAATCTATTTTCAGGCACTGGGGGGATCTCCTCAGGACGTACCACGGGCTTGTCCCGCTTTGTGCTAAGCTCGACTTTGTCTGTGCCATCGCTCTTGTCAGAAAGGCTGCTAGGGGAAAGAGCAAGGTGAGAAATCACAATTAGCTGGAAAAATCCCTTTTCCAACTGAATTCCAAGACAAACTTAAAGTTGGTTTAACAACCAAAATGTGTTGAACAACCCATTTTAGGCTAAACGAAGGATGGGCCACTATTACTGGAGAGAAAGTAATATTATTTCTCTCTACTGGAGAGAAAGTTCAGGTTTTGCTTTCCAGCAAATCATTTTGCTTTTCATTTACAACTTGCTATGAAATATTTTTAAAATATAATCAAATACATGTACAAAGTTCTGCAATTTGCCTAAAGTCTCACTTTTACACAGGTGTGCTGAGCCCTGAATAGTTTCACATGCTGGGATTTAGTCATTTCAACATAACTCTTGCTTCTATCTACAAAGATCTTTAATTCTTTCATGGAAAACTCAATAAGCAACAAGCTGGTTTAGGGTTTTTTGCTCGTTTGTTTAGAAAATGAAGCACCAACCCCCAAACTTCAATAAAAGCATTTTCATATTTAACTGCTTGAGCACTTAACGAAAACAAAGCAGAATTTCCCAGATTTCACCACAATTCTTAAATTTAAGAGACCAGTCACCGTCTTTGGCTTGAGGTTCGCTTGCACCTTGGATCCTCTTTCTTCCTCTCCTCCTTCCTTCGCTTCCGGGACTGTTTGGTTTTAGCTCTTCTCTTCCGCTTCCTCCTCCGGCTCCTTTCATTCTCGGCCTCGCTATCGGATGAGGATTCTGAAGAGCTGGAGGCACTGGAGGAGGACTCGGAGGCTTCCGAGTCAGAGCAGACTTTCCTCTTCTTCTCCAGAGCTTGAACAGATATTTCCCACTTAGGCCGTGCACGTGCGTGCGCACGTACAAGCACAAAGCACACAATTTTATAGACGTAGAAATAAATAAATGTGCCATTTTGGAGGGGCTCTGTGAACTTTTGCACAATGAGCTGCGTTAAAGAATCGGAATAAAAATTCGTCTAATTGTGTCCAGTCTAAATCCACGTTGGTACGATACAAATATTTTCCAGCAAGGACAGAATACACAGAGAAGCAAAGATCACTTACAGTAAAAAAGAAATTAGGTTCTTTTGGAAACAATGCACAGGTTGCAAAACGAAGATTAAGAACAAATTAGTTGCAGGTTCAGTTGTGTATTTTTTTATTTTTAATACTTTGTCATTTTCCCTTCCCTGCATCCTCACACTTTCACTATGTCTCCTCTAGACTTTCTCTAAAGGACATAATTAACCATGTTATCCTTAAGGAAAATCAAAATTTAAGTAGAAAATGAAAACTTACGACACTCCACTACTTCAGAGACTGTTCAAACATATATTTAAGGTAATTTATTCCCTATGAATCCTCATGAAAAGGAAAATAAGGCTGACCACATATACTGCATATAGTAACTTCACAGAATCTTTAAATAAACCTTTGCAAAGTGCACAAAATTCAACTTTAAGAAAAGCACATTTGTGTGTTCCTCTTTCAAACACAGAAAAGTAACTTTTCATTCCTTTTTGAGTTTGTAATGTCAACCTCTAACATGAACAGGGGACAAATGCAGAGGGCAGAAAACCTTTTCCTTTGCTGTGCCTTCCTCTCCTACACCAAGTTTACGTTTTACAGGCTCGCAAGAATTAATTAAGATTCTACACATTTACCATAATGACTTTTAGCTGTTGGTGTAGTTTTTATACTCTCTGAGAGCACACAAACAGCATTAATTCTGTGCAGGGAATGCTGGCACTCACCATCCTTAGCTGACCTGGTAACCAGCACCCCGCAGTCAATAACTCGGACGTCTGCGTAGGGCCTGCTCGCAGTATCAGTTTTGAGATTTTCTATTTGTTCTATGACTTCAAACCCAGAAATAACCAGTCCAAAGACAACGTGGACGCTGCGGAAAGAAAGTATTTCCAAAGCACAAAACATCTATGAATCGCTGTAATGATTTTTCCAATTAATTTCAGATTTTAAAAGTCAGTCTGAGAGAGAAACATTGAGCTCTTAATGCATTAAGCAAGATTTTTTTTCTTAGTGATTTGAAGTTTAACATTGACAACAATGCTAAGATTTTATGCAATGTGAAACAAAGATTCACTCTGACACCAAGTATTTCCCTCAAATTGAAGCAGTCTCCTCTCCTCTGCAAGGGCAGGGTAAACAGATCATAATTCCTAATCCACCCTTCTATTTTTGCAGTTTTGTGCAACAGAGATCAAGAGTCCATCTATAAACACGACAAAAGTCTTCCCCAGAGAAGAACAATTTATAGGTCTCTGCAAACCCAGGACACAATATCCCCCTGGCATTGCAGGAGCAGTTAAAATTAAGGAATCCTCGGTTTTGTTCTCCGGTACCACATTTCTCTTTCCCTCTTCCATTTGCTCCATAAATTTTAGGGATAAAAACATGCCCCAAAAGAGATGACTGTTCAAATACATTAAACTTGACAATTCAACTGCCTGATTTATGGGCTGAGGGCAGCAACCAGTTTTAAAGAAATAATCTTAGGATTTAAGACAATTCAAGCTTTTGTCCGGCTTTAGGAAATAAGTTGCGACTCGAAATTTTTATAGAACTGAAACTTTTGTTTTCCGTCTTGCCCCATTGTATAACCTTCCACAGAACTAAGAATTTGTTTCCCCATTGTTGTCTACTTTCAATAAAACCTTCAAACTTCAGCAATCATTTGAGAAACTGGAAAGGATTCTTACCCATCGAGATGAGGAGCAGGTTTTGTTGTTCTGTTGGACAAACAGCAAGATGGGAAGATGGTAAAATAAAATAAAATCAGGGATTCAGGTGAAGTAAAAGAGAAGAATGACACAGAAAAAAAAAAGAGGTGAAGGTAAGACAAAAATAGTGAAAAAATGCAGTTAAATACATGGAATTAACAAATTAAAATTACAGATTAAACAAATAGGCTTTCTGAAGCTTTTACATGATATTTGTTTGAAGTTTAGCTAAGTGTGCATACTGAAAGCTGTATCAAATATCATTTCAAGCATGCAGTAAACAATTTCCAAGTAAGTGTCTTTAAATACACATTTAATCTAACTTTACAATTTTTGATCACAGAGAAGATACAATTTGGTGATAAATATTCGGTGACTAGTGGGATTTAAATGTTTCTGAGCTTGTTAGCTTCTTAGATTGCAAGGTCACTTTAAAGACAGTTTATTTAAAAAAAGAAGAGTTATGATATGTGAGAGATTCTCTGCTTCCCCTCACCTCCCACCACCTCTCACTCCCCATTTACCTGCTTGGCCTCCTGACTCAGAATACAAAGCAATATTTCTGTCTTAAATCGTCAAACACTTCAGCTCAAAAACTCACAGGCTTCCCAAAAATCAACAGCAGACATTCTGTGCCACCTACACTTCACTGATAAATGCAGATTTCCTCCCTATTTTTCAGCTTCTCACACTGAGCCTGAATGGAAAATGCAACTGCATTTTGTACAAATCTTTTGGATTCTAACGCTAGGAATCGTTTTCCAAAACCCAAACAAAGTTACTTCTCTGAGTGAGCCTGAATTCCTGCTGCACAGGGCATCCTGCTACGCAGGAATATTAAATAAAGAACATCGGAACCTGCTCATATACTGGGGGAGAAATAAAATAGAAATCACTTTTGAAGCTACTTTAATATGCGAAAGCATTCTTCCTCTCTCTCCGCCCAAGCACTATTTTGCTTTTAAAGCCTTCTCCCAATGAACTCCCCTCCCTCTAAATAAATCATCAATCACAGGTGATTTTTCTAAATTTACAGTAACATAGCTTTGGTAAGAAGTCAGTTTTTCACTGCTAGAATAAAATATTACTTCTTAAACACTTCTCTTCCCTTGAGTTTTGAACTATTAGCTCACAAAACACTGCAGTGCTGGAACACATCCCCCAAGGTGGAACTGTGAATCACGAGTGTTTACACTCTTGATTTTTTTTTTTCCTCCAAATATCAACCAGACCATCCACTTCTGTAATACTAAACAACACAGAAAACTTCTTTGGGTTAACACAGGGGAATAAATGCTATTAATACAACATTAAATTTCCCAATAGCAGTGGGCGTTCTTTGATTTCTCCCTTGCTAACACAGCATATTGCTACAAAGAGAAAAATCCTTACAGCTTCTGAAGCTCTTGAAGCAAGAGTTAACTGCATTAACAACCTGCTGTTAAGTAAACAGTTTAAGTGGGCTTAATTATAAAGCTGATTTAAAGGGGTGAAAAAACCAGAGGTGGGTTACTTCAATGAAACCAATAGTATTGAAGACCTGGTGTTTAGAATCAGCTGGAGACAGCACCAGGCTCAAGCCCAGGCCGGGGAGGCTGCGGGTGCTCCTGCCATGCTGCAGCAGCGTTGGAGAGCAATTAAGCCAATTACCCAAGCCTTTAGGGGGTCCTCCCTGAGCACAGAAAGGGGGGGTGGGTGCATTAAACGCCGTGCAGAGGCTCCCCGCTCCCCTGGCAGACTGAGATGAAGCGGGCAGGGTTTCTCTCCTGGCTCACCCAGTGAGAACACGAGGAGGAGCTTCGTCCCGAAGCGAAACCTTCCAGATGCACCACAGGGAGTGACTGAACAACCTCCGGTGGGAGGCACAGCCCCAAATCCTCGTTGTGCTTTTGAGTTTTCTCACCTCAGTGCAAGGGCAGTAACCTGACATTTACTCTTTAAAAGGGCGTCTCAAGGTTTTCCGCATCAATCCTTGAATATTTGCTTTGGCTTCAGAACTCAACCAGGAGCAAACCTACCTCCTGTCGTGGCACTATGGGAACCTAAAGGCATGATGAGTTCATCCTCCAAAATAATATTTTATTAGAATGTTTCTATATAGAGCTCTCATAACTTAAACCATTCAAAATCTGCCTTATAATAGATACTGTTATGCAAGCTATTTACAGAAGGACAAATACCTTTCTTCACTCAAGTTTAAATTGGTTTAAGATACCGCTGAAGAGAAAATCATCTTTTTCATAAAAGCACGTGCTCACCCACCCCCCCCAAGAACCTCAGGCCTAACAAAGGGTTCAATGCACATAACAATATGATCAGAAAAACAAGAAAGATAAAAACAGAAAGAAAAGGAAAGGACACAGCCTTAGAGGAATGAGACATTACCTTTGGAGCGCACGATGTAACACTGTTTCTGTAAATTTTACACAAAAATGGCAGAAATAAATTGTAATACATTTTCAGACAAAACTGAGTCTATGTTTTATTAAATACAAATTTAAAATTAATATTAATCAAGTTGTATGCAGAACAAGGATGCCTAAAAGAGGGCTCTAAATTTTCTTTAGAATACAAGGTACTTTGAAAACTAAAGTTCTCCTTAAAAACAAAAAGAAAACTCAAGACAAAACCTGCTTGCAAAACTACTGCAAAAACACACAGTTAGAAAGAGAATGCCCCCACTCCCCTCGAAGTCTCAATCCAGCTAAAAATGCCCAACTTCCAGCAGATGAATAACCCATTTCTGCGGGTTATTCACATGCTTGCAGTTACACAGGGGTTCAAAGGCTCTGCTGAATCCAGTGCTAAGCAGGAGCTTCCCAGGCTGGCCCACAAACGTTTGGATTCACAAAGGAAGCGTGCACAGCCAGGAAGTTCACAACTTCAGACATTTCCTAACTAGCTGACATCTTCCTCCTGCTATGAAGCTTTTCTACAGCTAAGAAAAACCAGTGTTTCCTCTAAAATACGTGCACTGATTGCTTCTGTTCAGAATTTTAGAACAAAAACCACACTGCAGGTGAAAAAAGCCCAACCACCTGCAGCAGCTGGTACTGGATTTGTCCTCTGGTGTAATTCTGAGCAGCAGCAATGTTTTAAAACTGCATTATCAGTCGAGCTGATCCGCAGCCCCCCCACTCCCCCAATAAACTATTAGTGATTAATTACCTCTGCATAGTACTGAAATGATCATTTTGGTACTGATTACACACAAAGGTATCCTGGGAGTGTTCTCACTTTTCCATAAACTTTTGATCAAGCCAATGAGACAATTCTGCTTGTGTGAGAAGTGCACGTGTACCAATAATGCTCAAAGATAAAGCAACACCAGCCCTTTCCATCTGACATTTCTCATTTTTGTATCAGTCAAGTGTTCAATAATTAGCTCAAAGGTATT
The DNA here is from genome assembly GCA_013389985.1 of Dryoscopus gambensis. Classification (NCBI taxonomy): domain Eukaryota; kingdom Metazoa; phylum Chordata; class Aves; order Passeriformes; family Malaconotidae; genus Dryoscopus; species Dryoscopus gambensis. The sequence continues at coordinate 38,414 of WEIT01040345.1, read as the reverse complement.
TCATTCACAGTAAAAAAAGGAAATTATTAGCTGTTGATTAGAAAAATACCTGGTTTGGGACACCAAGAAGATATGAACTACTTTTAATGAGCTGGTAACATTCAGAAATAATTTGTAAAAGCAAAACAAGAGCCCTCACAAATGATTTTATCCTTCATTTAGCAGATCAAAGTGGTTCCTTTGTTTTAATTTATGAACTGGGCATGGCACCACACATTAAAACATTTTTAAAACAAAAAATCCTATTTAGTTCTGAGCAAGAAAGCAGAGCTTGGGAGACACATTAAACCAATAACATGCTCAATAAGGGAAAAAAATATCTGTCAGTAATAGGAAATCAGACTCAAGTTTTAAATAGCTGTGGAACACACAGGCAGGAACTCCAAGCATTTGCACTGATAAGGAACAGAATCCAGGACAGCTCTTTAGGTTGCACTAAGGGCTTATTCCTCAGCAAACTCCACAGCTAAACATGGCAATAAAATTAATTGTTACACAAAACTTCCCTCTTTTAACCAAGAGGTTACTTTGTTTTGCTTCCTATCCTTGCTTGACTCTTCCTTCTGCAGGGCCACTTCTGATTTGCTACAAACGTAGCTTGGCAGATGTGGTGTGGCAGGGGAAGCAGAGCCGAGACCCTGGGAGGATCAGGAGTCTCATTAATGTTCCTTTATTCACTCATTCTCACCAGAGTTGCACTGTTTTGTCCTGTGCCTTTCCTCACCGGCAGGTTGGGAATGGCCACAGCCATGATGCAGCGGCTCTGAAGGGACAAGACATCCCCAGGTCAGCTCGACATGGCTCCAGAAGAAAATCTGGGTACCCAAAGGAATGCAGCCACCAAGCTGGAATATCCAGGAACGGCCCTGATGCCTTAGGTTTTAATTTCTGTATTTTTCAAACCCTGTACTGCCTAGTGTGTAACTCTGAAGTTTCTTGTAGCCTGTTGACTTCTGTTCTTTCATGCCAGTTAGACACAACAGAGCCTCTCCAAGCCTGCTCTCCAAGGACACCCAGACTGTCCTAGGCCCAAAATGTGTAAACCAACATCTTGAGAACTGGGGTAAAGTTGGGGAAATGCCATCATTAACTGAAGCTTTAATTGGAGAATTAACCCTGACATGCAAATGAACCAAACCTATAAAAGTGTGAAGGACTCGCGACTCGGGGTCTGTACTGGGTGTCGCCTTTGGCCTGCCCAGGGTGCACCTTTGAAGGCCCTTCCATAAATCCCTGCCTTTATTCCCTTATTCCTGTCTGGTCTCTGGTTTTTTTAGGTGGCCACCTCAGGCATCAGCCCAATCATCCCCAAGCCCTGAAGACATGAGCTCTCTCTGTGTAGTGCTCTAGATGTGCTCCCCCCAAAATTACTACTGATGCTGGCAGCAGCAATTCAGAGCAGCTCCTGGAGATACGGAAAAAGAAAAGATGATCCTGGAGTCCTTCCTGTCAATCTCTGCCCCACCCTAGGGATTCCGTATCTCAGCATCCACGTGGAAACAGGGCAGTTACAGATTAACATCCCCAGGCAGTGTTTAGAACACTTGCAGAATCACTGAGGGTTCTATAGATAGTTATTCACAGAAAAAAAGCAGAGTGGGGCTCCCTGCAAACACAAATAGCCAACTGATAACCTGGTGCCTGACAACTCTCCTCAACACAAGCCTGCAACGAACTGCTACAAACCTTTGGGTACAGACAACTGAAATCCCAGCATTTCATGAATCTGAAGGGATTCTCTCTGCCTCCTTCCTGCTGGACTGCGCTATGCTGTGTTCCTCCAGAGCAGGAAATGTTCCTCAGGCACATGAGAGCAGACTGGGCCTATTTACAGCACACGTGCACGGAACTCACAATCCCCCCTCAGCTACACGTTCTCCTCCCCAGCCAACTGTTGCTCCTACTCAAGCAAGGGCAAAAAAAAAGTGGGGAAAAATCAGCCCACAAGTATTAAACCCAGCAGCTCTGATGGCACACAGACACACGTCTGACTCCTCTTTCTGCCTCTGCACCTTGCCCCTCTCCGCCGCTGCTTTGATTTCAGTCCACGCTTTTCCCTGGAGCTTCCTAACAACGCTTCCACTGCCTTTTCCATGCCCAGTTCTCGTGGTTGCTCATAAATCCTCCAAGCTCGCTCATGCCAGGGAAATTCCTGACTAATCCAAGAAAGCTGACGATTTTTTAGGATGGGTCAGATGCCTGTTTACATTAAGACGAGTCTGGAGATTCCGTTTCAAGTAAAACTGACCACGTTAAATCAACTTTTAGGCATTGCAGAGCCTTGTTGTGCCTGGTTCGTTGGTGCAATATGCCAAAGAGACATTTGCTGCCTGCTTACTTCCTGTAAAGACTCATTATTCCAAATACAATTTTTCTGTGGTGAGCGGGGAATTCTGATGAATTAACAAAACAGTTATAGTCAGGACCCTCGCTACTATTTTAGCCCTACTTGGACAAACTGTTATGTGAAAGAAAATCACTTATTTGCACTCCTTATCTGCTACATCAGACGTGTACAAGATACAGAGTTCTCATCCCTGAGGTGATCTATGAAAACAAATGCAGAGCTCTAAAGAAGCTCAGATGAGCTATTCCTCTTTCTATAAATTTAATCAACGGAATTCAATATATACACATATTTTAAAAAGATCTGAAGGCTACCACTGAAGATTGCCTTTCACACACTTTTCAGGTTAAACACTGGAAGAACATTTCTCCTAATGGCAAAACTACAGAGAAACTGAGCATTACTTGGGAGTGTAAAAAACCAGATTTTAATTTCAGCTGAAAGTGTAAAGGAAGAAAATATTTCATTAAAGAAAAGCTCTCTAGATGCACTGTATATTCCCTAAAGTAATCAGAGAAACGCCACCCAGCAAGATTAATAAACTGCATTGGCAGAGAGTGCCTAGATCAAACCTTCAGCAGCCGTTGGGCACTTGGAATCCTGCCTCTCTTCCCTGGCTCCAGGGCAGGCAGTGCCTTTCCAGACATTACAGGACATCCCAAAAATCTGCACGGCCAGGCAGGTCAGGCAAGAGCTCCAGAGCATCCTCAGCCTGAACGCCCCAGAGGACACCCCAGGAGCCTCAAACCCTCTCTGGATTCCTGCGGGCAGCTCAGCTGAATCCAGGTCACACGGAAATTTTTAGGTTTCTTACTCTGCCTCAATTCCCACCGAGCTCACACTTCTCCTTACAGGGATTCTATGAAAAAACCCCACAATTCTTCAAGACATCTGCATCATTCAAAAAATGTCTGTATTTGATGGAATATGCTTCTAAATACACTTATTGTCCTGTATTAATTATAATTTATTATCCAACGCAACCTCGGATTGTTTTGGTCTGTGGGGAGAGACAAGGTGTTTGAATCTAATTGGACAGAGCCTACCAAGCATCAGGGAAGGAAGATGATTTTGGAATCAAATGCAGGAGAGAAAAGAAACTTTAGAGCCCTCAAATGACAGCTGCTTGACTGATGTGACATCATTAGGTTCCACGTTTAATGTTCAGATAAGCTTAAAAATGGAAAATTATGGCAAGAAACCCAAAGGCAAGTCATCAAGTGAAAAATAACGAAGCAATGCCTTCAGAGAGGTTATTAAGTGGAGTTATATTTATATAAACTGTTTTCCATATTAATGTGCACACATATCCTTTCAGCTTTATTGTAACGAAGCACAACATGTGAAATTTCCTTTGAAGGGAACAGAAAACAAGCTTTTGAAACAATTTTATCTCTACGGAATGTCGAAACAGCGGGAACTGTGAAAGACCTTCTTTTAGGTTCCTATGCCTTTTCCATTTTTAGGACATTTTTTAGGAAAAGACCCAAAAATGTTTTCTTATCTGAACTACATCATATCATACTGAAGATCTTTTTCAGGCAAAGAAAAAAAAGCAAGATTCTTGAGGACAATTTACTCCTTTACCGAAGACAGGGAAGCGCCATTCATTCTTATCCCCCAAGAAAGATGGCAAAGAAAAAAATACTTTTTCTAGTTAAGCAACTGTGCTAAAATTTCCTTTTGAAACCCCAGTGCTGTTTCACGAAGTATTTCTTGACTAAAGTTATCAACCTGCTCTTTCCAAACACAAACTGTTAAACATTAACAGGAGGCAATTTTGAAAAGGGAGTTAACAAGAGGAATAATCACATCAAAGATTGCAAGCTTAAAAATACTGATACTCAACCTAAAATACCCCTGCTTTGTCCAGGAAACCCTCAATTATGAGACCTGAGAGTTTTACTGATGAGTACAGGTAAATGTGTTTTCTACAATTTCTATAATTTAACAGAATATGATTACTAGAATGGCATTTTTTTAAGGTAATGAAGGAAAAATCTGGTTATCAGCACATAATTTTACATAGCGTTGGCACCAAAGTGGTTGGTATATGCACAAGTAAACAGAATTATGCGGAATATATATATTAAAAAAGCATGTCAGGAACAAACACTCCAAAAAAATTAATAACAGTAATTATCACAACCAAATAAAAAAACCCCAATAAACAAAACCCCCCACTCATTCTCCTCCTGCAAAAACAACAAACCAAACAACCCCCCCAAAAGTAAATCATAAATCATCATTTTTAAAAGAGCAAAACAAACCACTTCTAGATCTCAGCCCCCTTAAATACAATGCTCCACATTCTCATTTGCAGATCATCTGGTGAGATTTGGCTGGTGCACACACAAAGCCAAGGAATCTCTTTTCTGGCCACTAAGGACTGAACATAAACCATATTTTTAGGGAAAAAAGCTACGAAGGAGGAACATCCATGGAGCACCAGCTTTAATCCGAGTGAATGCCGCAAGGAAATTGTGATCTCTAACACTTCCTCATGCAGTCTCCACTGCGGGTCCCACTCACTCCTGGCTAAGATCAGCTGGGTAACACGGATATGGATAATTTAGCAATACCATCTTTCTCATGAACAGCGCTTCTCTGTGTAAGAAAAGCTCCACTGTGGGATCACATCTACTCACATGAAAAATTGGGAACCATTGGTATGTTTCCCTCGGTTTGCCATTGACAAAAGGAACGCTCTGTCATGTTTGAGAATAAAGTTTTCATCTGTTTGAAGAAAAAATATGTTTGTCAGATTTTCCCTGGCACGGGAGGCGGGTTGTTTTCTTAGTAACTTATGGATGCTCTAAGGAGAAATTCTGCTGCTGCTGGAGAAACGTGAACAGGTTGGAGAAAAAGCAACGATCAGCTTTAAACAAGTCTCCTCCAAATTACAGCTGAGACAAAGCATTGGTTCTTAAAGAAAATGGTGCAGATATAGTGCAAACATTTCTAATTCAAAATAATTAGGGTCATTATGAGTGTCTCCAATAAGCATTAGATTATGGATTTAAATCTAGAATTATTTGGGTAGCAACAAGGTGGGCAGAATTACTGATATTCTAAAGCAAGAATTAACATACATCATACTGTTATTTACACTCCAGGTGGAAAGATCAAGAGAAAAGCCATTTATTTCCCTGGTATGACACACTAAAGGATGCCACCTCTATCCGTTCAAAACTGGAAGTCTCAAAACATAAAAGGAAAAAAAAAAATTCTCTTATCTGAATCTAAGTATAAAATCCATTAAGACTAAACTGAACATGCATTTTATATTGCAGTGAATTTAAGAGGAGTTCTGGTTGTACAGCAGAATATAAAATCAGATCTCCTCAAGGTCATTTCCAAAGACAAAAATACTAATTTGAATGTACAGAGCTAGTAATTTTTAGATCGTATATCAAGACAATCCTGCCTATTTAGCACTCACTGTGTTGAGAAACAAACCCTGAGTAACTTCTTAGTAAATGGATCTGCACAAGCCTTTCCTTGACTAAAAATTTTAGTACTCCCAACATCAAACTGCAACTCTTTTTAAAGAGAAACTTAATTTCATGCATTTAACCAGAGCTACTTGCAACACACACAGAACCAGGGGCTGTATATAAATATATGCAGTATCTGAACATTGGAATATCACAGTAACCACCTGGTTTTCTCAAGAAATAATCGTATGTCTTCATCCAAATACTTTATAAACTCACCATTTTCCTTCCAACAGATTTTTAAGGGAGGTAAGTGTAGATTTATTCACCAATTCTTTGCAAGGAAAATGACTTGTGTAGCACATAAATAAAGTCAAACGCTTTCAGAAATGAACCCTAAGCATACAAACCTTGAGTAGGGAAGGGGAGGAGAAGGGACATTAACAAAAGAAATCACTGTTTAGAGCTGGAATTCTGTGAATTCCCTCTCAGAATCAGTCATGAACCCTCGGAAAGGTTAGGCACAGAACTCTTCCATTTCTCCAAGCAACACAGATATCCATCTACACAGGGACTTAGCAGTTGTCTACATATTTACTAGGGAGGGGACAGGGGAGCAGAGTTTGAATTTGTGTTACTGAGCTTTTGTCTCTTACCTTTTCATTTTGCAAAAGACCACATTCTCTATAAACAAAAGAATATGTTGACAGTTTTAGGCAGGAAGATAGGAGTTTATTCATGAATAAAGTTGCCTAGCCTCCATGCTGAAAGTCATGTTTAACCAATAATGTTAGCCTTAATTAATTGTCGATTTAAGTTAAATATTAACAAAAAAATTATCCGAAAGTCATGCAAATAAAAGGAATTCTCATGCAACATTAGTTTCATGCAAAAGGTGATCTATGAGTGGACCTGTTTTCATTAAGTAGTTTGGGAATCAAGACTTGTTTATCTCAGAACTGAACAAAGAATCTGCAAAGACATGTTTGCTCTTACCTTTAAAATAGCCACCATAAATAGATTCACCTCCTTTTCCATTACCTACACATTAAAAAGCAGCAATTAAAACTTCTGTTTAATTTATACAAAAGCTGTGTGTAAGATTCCACCAGCACTTGACTCTCAAAACAGGATATTCCCCCCTCAGGTTCATATGATCAGGCACAGCATTTCAGGACGCAGTGGAAAGAGACATTTTGGTAAGGACAGGTATTTCAAGAAAGGATTTACTGCAGGGAAAGAAACTGAAAATCCGGGAAAATTCCTTTTGGACACTTTAAAAACATTTCTAGTTCATTCAGTGCTTTATTATTAAACTTATACAAACAGTTACATTCCTGTACCAACAGAACATCCCCAGGCTTGCCTCTACTGCAGACACAGAAGTGAAAAGAAATTAAGGCTACAGCTTGTATTGCAATTGCTTTAATAAGATGTAATATCATAAAACCCTCCAGCGAGGAGTTTTCAACACACTTTTCTAAACAAACGTTCCATCAGTTGCAACATATTAGAACTTCAAACACTAACAAAGAAACGGGTGATCTACGCTGTACTTCACAGCAAATAAAACATTTTTATGCAGCCAATACTTTCATGGTAGTTTCTAAAGTTTTATATTATGACCACAAATTACAACATTTCTGTTCCGTTTCAAACTGGACAGTTTTAAAAGCCCGTTTTACCTTCGCTGAAGTCCCCACCCTGAATCATGAAGTTTTTAACCACGCGATGGAACGTGGTGCCTTTGTAGCACAGCTTCTTCCCCGTTGTTTTGCCAATTCCTTTTTCACCTGTGAGAAGGTGAAACAAAAAGAATCTGCAGATTGTCACTGAACAAATTCCAAGGGTTTTCCCTCCCTGGTTCTAATGGATATGGGAGCCACCAAAATAGCAAAACTAAAAGATGACATAGTCCCACCTGATGCCTTTTACGCGGGACCTCTCGGGTGAAAATTAGGCTGTTTCTTAAAATAATTTCCTCTTCCCCCCCAGCAGGAGTGTGTAAACCCACTCAGGATAATTTATAATAAGACAAGAATCCAGGATAATGCTGGGTTAACTTTTTTCTGTGGTTACAGCTACACTGCTATGCAGGTTACAGTATCCTTTTCAAACCACTCCCACATGTGGATGAACCAGAGGATTCCCACAAGAAAAATGTGAGCTCATAACAGGTTTCAACTCAGTTTCAATGTGATCCATGCTTGGAAAAGTGGGATTAAGCTACCCCAAGTTTCTACACCTTCAGCAATCCATGCACAGTGTCAGGCCAGCCCTTAATGCCAGCTCTAGATCAGGTGGACTGGTGATTTTTGAGTTAGGTGGTCCCAGAACCTCAGTTTCATTTGCATTTCTTCCAAAATTCAGCAGAGAAGCTGCCCTGGGGATGTGGATGAGGTCACTACGACTGGGAGGGCTGAGGTCCTACATGGTAGATCCACGAGGGATTTATACTGGTCAAGAGACACTGACCTGAGCTTGCCAGAGGAGGGGAGCTGGCAGAATGTGGCAATTAACAGTCAAAGGCAATAATAGTAATAATAATAGTAATAATAATAGTAATAATAATAGTAATAATAATAATAATAATAATAATAATAATACTGTACACTGTGCAACAGTTAAACCCCCACATTATCCACATGCACAGGAGATGCTGTGTAATGAAACACAAATCAGCAGGACAAATGACAGGACAAATGACCCAATGTCCAGTTTCATCCCATCACTGCTAATGGAACAGGTATTTGACACTGGGTTTGAGACATTTAACCACATACCCTGCACCATGTAGCACTCTCAGAAATGCAGGTGCACTCATTACTCAGAGCCAGCACTCCCCTTCTGCAATCTATTACTCTGCCACCACAAACTAACTGACAGCTCCATCATCCCAGATGTGCCATTCCAAGCCCATCACTGCCAGGATGAGGGCAAAGGGCAGTTTGTGGCACAAACCCCACTCAGGGCATTGCTGTTTATCATACTTCACTCGTGAGAGTTATTTACCACAGTCCCAAACCATGCCTCCTCCTACCCCAGTTTTGTTTTCCACGTGAATTATGCAAGCAAAGCTATTTATTATAGGGATGGACACGCTCCTCCCCAAAACATGCCCCTCTTTGCTACAGCACTGAAAACCCCTCATCAAACACCACCATGGAAAATCTGCCTGTATTTTGGCCACGTTTCAGGATGTCCCTCAGAGCTATGGACAATCCCCTTGGAGAATGGCATCCTGCATGGCACCTGACCATGGAATTGAGCTGGCACCCTGAGATGGGAGCTTTGACTGTGCCAGGAGTCACAGGCCATTTTTCACTCCCCTGTACGGTACTGCCAGCACTTTCCCAGTCAGGTAAAAGCCACACCAGTGTTCCACTGGTAAGAGCTGCAGCACTCCCCTAAGCTCAGACACTTTCCCAAACAACCAGCACAATGCCTGCGAGCTCAGCTTCTCTGTCGTTTCAGGCCAAATACCAGCCTTACTCTTTTGCCTCTAAACATGCATGAATTTTGCCTGGAAAAGAAAACTCATCGTCTTGGAGCCCCATCTCCTTACACCCTTCCTGCCTAAGCAGCTCTTTCCACGCATTGCAAATCACCTGGAAAAGGGATGGCAAAGGAGAACTCGGCTGCCCTGGCCACACCTGGCCTGGCAGCTCAACACGACCCACTTGGAATTGGCTGCCAAAAAACAAGCGGGGCCTGTTTGGGATCCGAAGGGAAGCTCCTGACGAGGCACCACAGCAGATGGGCTCGTGTTTATTCCATGGGTGGGCAGGATCTGCAAGTGCCAGTCTGCGAGTGCAGCTGTTGGCTCCTGCTTTTAAATTCCATTCTCTGCCTGGGCAAACAGGGGCATTTCCAGGGGCCAAGTCTGCTTCTGACAGCAACGCCAGAATCACCCTGTCCTCCTCCATCTGTCCTGCCACACATACCCTGGCTTGATGATGGCTTTATGCAGATTATCTGGTCCAGGATGGGACGGCATTCCCACTCCATTATAATTTACCCCTTGGTAGGCACGGGCCTTGCATTGGCCGTGGTTTGTACTGGTACAAACAAATAATTGTAAGTGAGAATAAAAATCTGAAATATCAGCTACGTACCCGAGCACAAGCACAGGAAGTTTTTACAAGTCTTCGGACAAATGTCTGAGAAGAGCTGAAACATAATTCGACCAACTAGAAAATAATTTGAAAAAAAAATTAAGAGTTTTGTAATATGAAAATCTGCATATAAATCAACCTGTGTGTCATTTTCTGAGCAAAGGTTATTTTATCAAGCAGAATAAGAAAATATCTTAAGTATGTATATATTAAAACAAGCAGCAAGAAAGAACAGTAACATAATTGTATAAAAAAAGAACATTAAGCAATATCATTATATCCAATTTATCAGAAGTCTTACAGATTCCATGGTGATTTGAACCTGGAAAGCCAAGCTGATTTACTAAAACATTTTATCATGTCAGATCTTTTCCATTTTGAGAATGATTTTCCATAAATACAGGTCCTCAGAGAGCTGGAGCAATTCCCTCCCCAATTACTGTGTTTATTCAAACACATTAATAATCACATTTCCACAGTTTTCCCTGTGATCATTACCTACAAAGTCCAACTGGCTTAGCTCCATATTGTGCTGAGGATTACAGATGCACTGACACTCTCAGCCTAAAATGCTTTAGTTTAAAAAAACCCAGATGAACCAAACAGGGAAGATGGGAGGCAGGCATGACTAATGCTCCACTTGCCAGATACTACAAACCAAATATTTTCTCTTTGCTACTGGTGGTAGTTGTGCCACGTACCTTCCAAAACTACTAAAATACTGCTGGGAAGGGGTTGAATATAAAGAAAACTGTTTTAAAACTAAATGTCCTATTTTATTTTGCAAGATACTGGGATGTATAGTACTAAAAAAACAAACAAACAAACCAAATCACTCTCAAATACATGAAATCTTTAAAAAATACATAAATCATAAAGAAAAAAATTGGTATGTCTGCAGGTTGTAAAATAATCCATAGAAGCCACACTGCTGGGCAGGATTACAAAGAGACCAGTAATAATCTGTCAATGAGCACTACACTCTAGTGGTGCACACTGGTAAAACTTCATCATTTTAAAAAGTAACTACTCCAAGAATAACTTCTCTTTTCTTTCCCTTAAAGAAAAAAAAAATTCGAAGTTCAAATGTATTTTATTTAATACTTAGTCACCAAAAAAAATTTCACAGGCTCCTAAGAAACTGCATTCATTTTTAAGGCTTTGTCCAAAGATAACTATTATAAGAAGGTGAATTGCTGGTTCAGAAGGGAAGAAATAACACCACCAGTACTTGTAATCTTAGATAAAAATGCAAGATGCCTTGAGCTGTTGAAATCTGAGCTGCATCTCATTAACTGCAGTGAGAATGCTCTCTAAGCATTCATCACTACAGCAGGAAAATCTAAAGGAAATGGGTAGGGAAAGTGTCCAAAGAATGAAGAAATAGGGAATATCCAAAGATCCCCCCTCAAACAGCAGTTCTGGAACCACCACTGTGACACAACTGCTATTTGCAAGTGAAGAGACCATTCCAAGCTGTGAGGATTGAAGATTTATACCAAGAACACAACAGAGAAGACAGTTTAGCAGCAGAGTTATCAATTTTCATTACAGCCCAGGAATTCAGGGGAGCACAAGTCCCATTCCTCTGCTGCAAAAGCACCGAACTGAACAGCAGCCAAGGGCTTTAGAGAGCCACGGCCAGATCTTACAGCACCATGGAAGAGAATCCCTGAATGGTTTGGGTTGGAAGGGACCTTAAAGCCCATCCAGTCCCACGCATGGGACACGTCCCCATGGGCACGGACATCTTTCATTATCCCAGGCTGCTCCAAACCGCATCCAGCCCGGCCTTGGGCACTGCCAGGGATCCAGGGGCAGCCACAGCTTCTCTGGGCACCCTGTGCCAGGGCCTGCCCACCCTCCCAGGGAGGAATTTCTTCCCAATATCCCACCTAAACCTACCCTCCTTCAGTTTAACACCGCTGCCCCTTGTCCCATTACTCCATGCCCATGTGCTTACATCCCATGCCCCTCTCCAGCTCTCTTGGGGCCCCTCTGGGGCCTGGAAGAGACTCCAAGGTCTCCCTGGAGCCTTCTCTTCTCCAGGCTGAGCAGCCCCAGCTCTGTCTCCGCAGAAGATTCCTCCTGCATTCACTGTGTGAAATAACACACGACACTTTCCAGGGAAAAAGCTGTCACTACCCCCATTCTAGTCTCCAGCACAGCTGCTGCTTCACCAAGGTGCCAGCAGCCAAGGAACTGAGAGCTGTTAGTCCCTGCAGGCTCCAGAAGGGACTTTTACCCTGAGGCATAAATTGTAGAAGGATTTTGGTTGCAAGCCCTACTTACAAACCCACCACATTTAGCACCTGAAGCAGCAGACACCACCACTTCAGCGTTCCACTGCAAGAACTCATGTTCTTGCAGATGACAAGGCAGAAGATGGAAAGAGACATTCATAACCAAGGTGTCGGTTTCAGCAGTATTTTTCACCCGTGCTTTGTCAATAACAAAGTCTGCCGGGTGCTCATAAAAATCACAGAATGATTCGTGCTGGAAGGGACCTTAAATCATCCAGTTCCATGGGCAGGGACACCTTCCACTAGATCAGGTTACTCCATGCCCCATCCAGCCTGGTCGCTTTATGCCCTTCAACTCTGCCTACAAATTGAAATGCACATATTGAGCACCCAAAGATTACAGATTCAGTTTGCAAGATAAGGGCTGTCTGCTCCATAAAACCCCCAGCTCTGCTTACCCAGCCCCAGAAAACGCTGCCGCCTGCTCCTCACACTGTGTATCCATCTGCTGGGTTACTGTCTGCATTTTACTGCAACTGCATGAATACCATTAGCACCGAAAGGTTCTATTTTCCACTGACAAGCAGGCAATTAAATGTGCCAGAGAAAGATCAAACGCGTTTTCACACCTTGGTCAAAGATGCATGGAAGAACAGCTGCTAATAAAAAAATGAGTACAAGTATTAGAACCTACGAATCCTTCTCTTGCCTCATCCTTCACAAAGAAGAAAAAGCTCATTTTAAACTCGGAGCTGAGGTATAGCTGTTATAACACAGTTAAAAAAAGCATTTGAGATGCTACTAATTTCCCCAGATTTAGACACCTCTCCTCTGAAACGATCCAGTTTCATTGCAGAGAGAGAATTTCCAATGCTTTCCTCAGCTTCATTTCCCCCATGCAAAGGGCAAGTTATCTGATGAGGGAACAAGCTCTCTGTGACTAACCATAATATTTGAACAGTAAATTAAACTAAACAAACAAAAACTGCTAAAAAGAGCCAGTTAAGTAGGGAAAAGCTGCTCACAAACCTACCCAGAGTCTTCAGCTGGCTTTAACCAGGAAATGAGCCTGCACAGACACCTCGATTCCAGGCTGAAGTAAAAACTTCATTCTTTCTATTATTTATGAAACAATAATTTGATAAAGTATTATTTGTTAGCAGGCTTTGAACTTATTTTTTAAAGAAATAGAGTAAGTGGTGAAAGAAACATGTACATTACATACAGCAAGTGATGCCTGTAGAAAATCTAAGCTGTTTGGAAATTTGATGAAGTGCTCTCTGCAGCTAATGAGCTCTACCAATCAGAGAACCCAGAAGGCAAAATGACCAGAAAAAAATCCAATTTCAGAACTCTGGCTTCAAACTAAAAGACAATTTTTTTTCTTTTGTTTTTGAACTCCTTAACAATTTTCCAGCCGAAGAAGAATTAATACTTGATTCAAATTAAGTAGTAAAAATCCATGCTATACTGAAATAAGGGCTCCTGCTAGCAAAGTTTATTAAAATAATCATTGATTTCAAACGTTTATTGTTTCAAAGGTAAATCCTCCAATTCAGCTGCTTAACTTTTTGGAAAAAACCCTTGGGAGCCAAACACACACAGTTTCAAGTTCCTTTCCAAGTAACGAGAACTGCTCTGCTACATTTTATTATGTTTGGCTCACACAGGTATGAAGTTCAGCTACACACTCCCAAAATAAACCCGGTCTTCCAAAATTGTATCTACTTCATTTTATCTTTCCTCAATTTCTTAGAGGAAACCCAACGAGAGGTGCTTTTCCCACCCCACCAGCAGGAATATCCTGCTGAAGGAGCAGGCAGGGATTACAAGCACTGAGACAGTGATGCACAGCCCAGGATGGCTGCCAAGGGCCCAAAGGCTCAGACAGATTTGCATCCAAGTTTAAATAACAGCTCACTAAAAGGACACTATTTGAATTTTATTCATTTGTTTATCCCTAAATCTGTGAACATTAATGGACATAAATTAAAAAAAATGCTTCAAAGTAGAAACGTGGCTACAGTTCTCAAGGAAATAAAAGCTTAGTGTGGAACGAGAATAGAGTTTATTTAAAATATGAGTTTCAAGGATGGATGCCCCCGTTCCATGAGCAGGGATCTGTAATTCTGACACATTAACACTTTGTTAACACCCCCGTGCCCCACCTGCACTCTTTGCAAGGAAAGCTTCCATAAACTTCTCTCCCTAGCTGTTTCCTAAGCCCATTCTGCCACAACTACCACTGGAAGTTCCCTCCGTTCCCTTCTTCCGTGGTCTCCACTGGTGCCTTATCCTGGGCTTAGAATTAAAAGCCAAACACGGTTAGAGGGGAAAAAGGGATTTTACCTCAGAGTTTATTAAGGATCCTTAGATCCAGGCAGGAGCAC
>WEIT01040345.1:0-19395 GCA_013389985.1 Dryoscopus gambensis | reverse complement strand
CCGCCATTACCCGCCCGGCCTCAATGGCCGCGCCGCGCCACGCCCCCTGCCCGCCCTCCCTCCCCGCCGCTCTTTCCCGCCCTCTGCGTGAGGGGCAGGGGGGGGCGGTGCCGTGAGGGGCCGCGTGAGCGACCTCCCCCGTGCCGCGTTCACATGACGAATGTTTTAATAATAATGTGAAAAATAAGTCCGACCAGTAACTCGTACTTTGCCGGGATGGGGGTGGAAAAGGGAGTGGTGCCATGAGGGGAGGGGGGCTCCGCTCCCTCCTAGACATGGCGTGACCAAGCTCCCCCGTTGCCGCGTTTAAAACGATGAATGTTAAAAAAGCTTTTCCCCTATGGGAAGTGTAATTGCTGTGGTAAGTGGTAGGCTGTGAGTTTTAATCCTGGAAATAGCAGCTCGATTCCCTCTGGTGTTTTCCCGTCTCTGTAAAAATGGGAGTGGAGCTTTGCTTGCCCACCTCTTTGAACGCGGCTCGGGGAGGCGGAAGGGGCTTTACGGAATACACAACGAGAATAAATAGCATCATAAATAACCTTCGCAGAATAAATATAGTGAGTAAATAACAGAATAAATAACCTTTACAGAATAAATAACCCCCATGGTGGGGATATCTCAGTGCCCTGACCCACCACCCTCATGGCAGGGCTGTGGAGCTGAGGGACCTCCCCAGCTTCTTCACCCCTTTAATTTGAGGTGTCTAAGACGACTCCACGTGAAAGTAAAATATTTTTGCGAGTATAAATAAGCCCTCCAAAGATTATTATGGAAAATGTTCCCTGCAATGCGTTTCCTCAGGATGAGAATGTGGATGCTACCAGCCTGGGATCATCCTGCCTCTTGCTCAGCCTCAGCCTTGCCGTGTCTTAGAAACCCCCCCAAAATTTAAACCAAATACATTTTAATGATTGCAGCAGGCCATAGGTTATTTATTCCGTGTTGGGGATGTTGGACCACGCTGGAGTGTGGAAGTGGTAATGAGAAATCGAAGCGTCAAACTGTTGAGGAAGGAGAATTAAAACTGTAAATCCTCAGTCTAACACATCCTTCAGGCCAAGTTACTTCACACCAAGGATGTCCAGAAGCTTAAAGCAGTTCGGTTTATTAATTTAATTGATATAAATACTCTTGTAACAGTACCTTTATCAATTCCAGAGAGAAATTTTGTTTCTTTCTAAGCAGGAAGGACACTTAGTCCTCAGCACTCAAAAAGCAAATTATTTCCAATGCTTCCCAGAAGTTATACAAACCAGAACTCTGCAGTAATTTTACCTGGCAGCAGTATCTGCAATTATGTCCTTGTCTGAGGAGAAATTCAGAGGTTTTAGATGAAAAAAAACCCCCTGCTGAGAATAAAGTAGCAATGCTGAAATCACAGGGTATTTTAGCTGTTGGGAATGCAGCAAAGTGGGATTGTTTTAGATGTAATTTATCTGTAGTTCGATGGTTGCTGTCACAATAGTGTTTGAGCATCTCATGAAGTTCTAACAGCCAGATTCTGTCATTCTTTATTAGGTCTAATAACACATGATTGTGCAAGTGGTCCCTCAGGAATCCTGTCACTGGAGTTGTCACACTGGTTTGCTGGTCCTTGGGGATACTTACAGGGTAAGCTGTCAAAAAACGTGAAAGAAAAATAAAAAATGTAGCAAGTCTCGTCCTAAATTATTTAGCTGTGAAATGCTCTTATAAAGTAGAGGGGTGTTATTTGCCTCACTTTTCCGTGGTAGCTGAGAAACAAAGCTACCGAGAAGTTGAGTTCCAGGAGGTCTGCAGGAATTCCTTGCCGAAATTAAAATTTGAAAGCGCATCTCCTTGATTTCCTTAATCTTCAAATGAATTATTAATTCCCTTTCACCTGCAGTTTCTTGCTTTTCTGTCCTCACAACATGAACTTGCTAGAGGCAGATGAGCAAATAAATAAGCAAAAAATCTCAAAAAAGACATGGAAATGTGCTGCTTGCTCTTGATAAAAATAGCAAAGATTGGAGGAACAATAAAAAAAAAGAAGTTAATTTCAAGCCCTGATTATTTTAATAAAGAAGCAAATTGGAAAGAAGTTGCGATCCCTTGGGAGATAAGCTCTTAAGATCATGTCTAGGACTAGAGCTGATAAATATGCAGCTTGGTGGAAGAAAGAGATATCCAAAAAAAGACTTTTCAAAGCGCATCTGAGGCCAGTCTTTTGAAAGATGAAACACTGAGTTACAAATGAAGATCTTTTTTCCTTGTGTTCCTGTCTGGGAGCTGCTGCAGATGCTGCTCTGGTCACATCCTCTGTCCACTGAAAGCAGTGACAAAGCCCCCTTTGATGCCAGTGGCTCTGGGTGTAGGCGGCGTGAGGGGGGTCACACTCAGCACGGTTATGAATGATTGCTTCTGTATCATTCCAGTTTTAGATAAGCCATACATTTGTGAAACACCCTCTTTTTGTTGGCTAAAATTTTCCTAATTATTTTCCAGTCCAAGGCACAACTTTGGCGCACACTGAGATCCGTGGGTCCGACTTCATCCTACCTCAAATCGACTTCAGAGATTTCTTGGTGGTACAATTCATGCCTAAGATCCCACGTTGACAAATCTTGGCTGGAAGCTGCATTCTTTGCTGACACAGAGCCCTCTTGGTCTGGGAGGGTGAAAAGTGGGAGGCTGCAAAGCCACTGCGGAGCAGCTCCAGAGCCTGCGGGCATGTCCTGGGGTGCAGGGTGGGATGTGCCTGGGAGCTTTTATTCTGTCACCATCTGTTGAGACCAGGTGTGGCTGTGCTCCTGTGAATGGGTCCATGAATGCCTCCTGCATGAATCACAGATAACTGCTCCTGGACTATCTCCTGTTCATGGCCCATCAGCGCCTTGCCCATGACTCATCCTCCCACTGTGAGATGTCCCACCCAGAGGGAGGAACCAGGCATTCCATGCTCAATATAAGCTGAGATCTCAAACACCAGAGCAGCCCACTTCCACTGGATTTCCTGGAGGAGCAGCCTTCTTCTCTACTGGATCCCCAGAGGAGAATTACATCCTTCTACAGGATCACTGCTTCAACAGGACCACACCTACCACCACAGGAGGCCTGCAGCCACCGTTTAATCGGACTGCTCCCAACTCTCTGACCAACAGGGTGTCAGGTTGTATTCTTCTGACTCTGTCAGTGGTTTTGGTTTTGTTTTGTTTTGTTTTGTACTATTGCATTTGTTCTTGTTCAAACTTCCTAGTAAAGAACTGTTATTCCTATTCCCATTTTTCTTTGCCTGAGAGCTCCTTAATTTCAAAATTCTAATAATTCGGAGGGAGGGGGTTTACAGTTTCCATTTCAAGGGAGGCTCCTGCCTTCCTTAAGCTGACACCTGTCTTTTCAAACCAAGACAGGGCACTTTGGGGTAAAACTGCTTGAACTGGGACACAGACTTTAATTTCCAAAGTGCCTTTGATTGCCTGGATAAGTCTCCCTGTGGCCATGAAAGCTTGAACTAAGCAGCTTTTGTGTACGTATTTGCGGAGGCTTTTCCTTATCTTTTCTGCAAATTCCATACGTGGAACCTGAAACCGCAATGGGAAATGAGTTTCTTTTTCCGAACAACGAGTTGTTGGTAGAGGGCTTGTGCCTGAAAACCTCTGCTCTGCTCCTTGGTGCTGAGCGTTTTCCTACCTAGTTTGTTACTTAAGGAGGAGAAGGAATTTCCAGCAAAGCTTTTCAATATCTGGGGCATTTGGGTTCAGGGGCTGGTGCTCAAAATACTTCTGTGAGACAAATTCATGGCTGCTTGTTCAAAATCTCACTCTTCACTGTTCCATGCAGATTCTGCTCCAGGAGGGATGCAAAGTGTTGACACCAGGAGAAGAACTGACTCGGAGCTGTTCACGGGGGTCACTGAGGTTTTGAGCATTGAAAGATTAAAAAAGAGCCAGAAAATTCGACATTTAAATTAAAAAAACCCATGTGTTACTGAAGACCAGACGAGCACCTGGAGTGTTTCCTTCGGTCAGACAGTTATGCAAAGCCATTTCTTTGGTATTTGTTATGAAAAGTAAATATTGCAGACCAGAATGACTGAAAAGAGGCTTTAATTACGCCAAGCCTCAGTGCTGAGCACGCACAAAGTTAAAGTGAAAGGCCGACAGGCAGTTTGTTAAGCAAATGGAATCAAATCAAAGGGGCTTCATTACAAAATCCCCAGGTCAGCATTTGAGTTTAGAGAGCTAAGGAGGGGCAATGGCACATCTCAATCAAAACTTTTATCCTGGGGCTTTTGCCCTAGGACATGCTCGGACAGGGTACAGGGATATCTGTAACCTCAGACAAGCAAACGCTGCCCGTGCTTCTCTTCACTCAGGCTTCCCTTTCCCCCGGGATTTCCTGTGAACCCACTTCATAGCTGAACCACTGACACACTTCCTGAAGGATTACTGAGCATCCCCCCATCCTGCCCTGAAGCTTTGGGAGTGTTTCCATCCCTGGCATGAGTAGGTGGCCCCATCTGCCATCCAGGCAGCAAACAGAATTTGTTAATGACTGCCCCAGCGTGATAGAAATATCAGCAACTCATTAATCCCTTCTGTGTGAATTGCTTAATGTGGCAGGGAATATTCCTGTGTTTGTGGCTTCTTCAGGCCTTGAAATTCACATTTCATCTGAGCTGCTGCAGGATGATCCCTGCCTCCACAACCTTCCTGTCAACCTACAGGCTTATTTATTCCCCTGCTTGCATTAGTATGAGTTCTCCCCAAATAATTTTACAAAAATACCTCAATTTTCTAAATATTCTACTGTGTGTAGCTAAAGGGGTTGATGATTTTACATTTCCTTAATTAATAAATGCCTGATGTGTGAGTCGGTGTATTGTGAATGTTCTTGTGAATGTCTCGAGATCACACTTGGCCTGATCCCGACCCCGAAATGATTATTTTTTTCATTTACTTCAAGGGGTTCTAATTCAGAATTATGAAAAAACCCCACCCTGATGTCTTGCTAGGAATCAAAACTATTCTTTATGCAGAGGCAGAAGTGTCTCACCTCATATCGGGTATGATTTACCCACTCGGTAACACTCAAACTAGGTCAAAAACAAGAGGTTTGTTTATACAGCATATAGTTAACCAGTGGAACCTGGTGCTGCAGGAGGTTGCGGAGGTTATGACACCATGTCTGGTTCTGCATGTGGAGTCTTGCGTGGAAGCCCAGTAAGTGGGACACGCTACCGAACAGCAGCACAAGGGAGGTTTTACCCTTCCCAATAAAATTAGACTGTTTGTGTTACTGTGTTCTTGCCTTCTCCCATCTGTTTCACTGTGCCTCTTGTCTGTCTTATTAAATCCTGAGCTCTCGGAATGGGTGACAACAGAGGGCTTTTGGTAGGGACTTTGACAGCCTCTCTCGGCCTGCTGTCGGTGAAAGGGATAAGGCAATTTTGCCTAAAAGCCTGCTCTTGTTCAAAAGTGACACCGAGGCAGAGATTAGAAATAAAAAATGGCACTGAGCAAGTAGAAAAAGAGAATTCATGTGTATTGCTGGAGGCAGCCACACAGCCCTGTAAGAGGCTTGGTGTGAAGTGTAATATCCCCAGGATCGCTCCGATTCGAACTAATATTTAATTAATAGCTTTTTGAGGGGAACGTGGCGCCATGATTCCTCTCCCCTAGATTTCTCCCTTTCTTTTTTTCCCCTAAAGTTTAATTTACCTTTTTGCCTTTGCATTATTAAAGACGTGTAAACTCAGCTCAATATTCTCACCAGCACCATCTGAGAGCACTCTGTTATGCAGCTTGAAACGCTTGAAACTGAGTCAGCTCAGGTGCTTCAGAGCTTGTTAGCTTTAGCTCAGACAGCTTCTGCAGCTCGGTGCCAGCGCCGTGGCTCGCAGGAGGGATTGTTAATTAGCTGAGATGCAAATGTACGCGGAGATTCGGGGCCCTGCCTGTGCTGGGAACCATCGAAGCGGTTCTGCAGAGCGGCACAGATTCATCTCTCTGCTGTGCTGAGCCAGAAATGACTTCACGTGGCGCTGGTGGGACACCTTGTCACTGCTGTCCCAAACCTCCTGCTCCAGGGGTGTGACATGGAGCACAGAGAGGCTGGAGCTCCGAGCAGAACCAGCTGAGCTCTGCATCGCTCCGGGACCCAAATTGGCCCCGGAACAAGTGCGGCTCCATTTGTATGCGCTGCTGATCCTGAACCATTAAATCATATGGAAACCACGCTGACTCCACACAAAGCCATCGCGGGAACGGATAAATCCATACAGCTGCCAGTGCTTTAAAAATAAAGAATTCAAGGCACAGCGTGGAGGGAACTGGGTGAAATGTAGTGGCCCCTGTGAGCTGGGAGGTCAAACTAATTGATACAGTGCTTTGTTCTGGTGTTAAAGTGGTGATTCTGCAGCTGAGGCTCCAGAGCAGAGTGATAATAACAGCCAGAGCAGTGCCAGTAAGGGAAAGCCGAGCAGTTGGCAGAGCCATGGCTGCAGTGAGGCGGGGAATTCGCAGGAGATCTGAGTAGGCAAAGGGGAACAGCTCCCTGCGCTTGAACCTGAGGAATGAACAGACAATCCTGGTAACAGAAGAGGGCACTGAAAGATTCAGGTCAGCAGGTCGAGGGAGGTGATTTTCCCCCTCTGTTCTGTCCTGCTGAGACCCCACCTGCAGTGCCGTGTCCAGCTCTGGAGTCCTCAGCACAAGACAGACGTGGATCTGTTGAAGCTGGTCCAGAGGAGGCCACGGAGGTGCTCCAAGGGTTGGAACACCTTTTCTTTGGAATCAGGCTGGGAGAGCTGGGAATGTTCACCTGGAGAAGAAAAAGCCCTGGGGAGACCTCAGAGCCCCTTCCAGGGCCTAAAGGGGCTCCAGGAGAGCTGGAGAGGGACTGGGGACAAGGGATGGAGGGACAGGACACAGGGAATGGCTTCCCACTGCCAGAGATTAAGATGAGATATTGGGAGGAAATCCTTCCCTATGAGGATGCTGGGACCCTGGCACAGGGTGCCCAGAGAAGCTGTGGCTGCCCCTGGATCCCTGGCAGTATCCAAGGCCAGGTTGGATGGGGCTTGGAGCAGCCTGGGACAGTGGGAGGTGTCCCTGCCCATGGGAAGTGGATGGTCTTTCATGTCCCTTCCTTCCCAAATAATTCTGTGCTTCTATGACCCTATGAAGTTCTGCCTTGTGGGTACAGGCAGGATGGATTCCTGCAGGGAGTTCCAGCAAAGAAGTTGGCGGTTTCTATAGGAGGAATGAAGGATTGCCAGAAGTCCTCGCTTGGCACAGTGCCTTTAGAGAACAGCAGTAATAAAACATTCAGTGCCTCCTGGTAGCAGTGCTGGTAATAACCATCCAGATGAATATTGATGTTGATATAAATAAAGCTCTATGCAATTACAATCAGCTAAGGTTAGGAAGATATTATTTTTCCGGACTGAACAATTAAGTGCAGTGTGTGCACTTACAGATAGAGCAGGTTGGAAGAAGGGAAGGGTTTATATTGTTTTCTGAAACATTCAACACTGGCCACTGGCAGAGACAGGAAACTGCATCGATCTGTTTGGGAATGACAGTTTCTCTTTCCTGCAGCAGCAGCAAAATATCCCAGCTGGGAGTTCAATGTCTCACTTAATTTGATACTAAAAGATATCTTGGTGGACAGAGATATACAAAACTCTGGCATGATGTAGTGAAAATCTTGTTTATGCCTCTGCATGGGAAGAGTTTGCCTTATGATAAGACAGGAGCTTAAAGTAAAACCTGGATGTAAACATGTAAATAAAATATGAATCAGGGAGCATCCAACCTCCAGCCTGCTTCCTTCCAGTGCATGCCAAAACTTCCTTCCCAGGGTGAGAAACTAGGGTTGGCCATGTGAGAAACCACACAGAGATTTTGAAAATTCATAGAATAGTTTGAGTTGGAACAGACCTTTTGAAGATCATCTTGTTGCAGGTGTCATGTAGGTGAGGTATCCTGTGCCTGCAGCTTGGATCAAATCATGTGTTCCTGTCAGTCAAAGACAGATAAATGTTGCTGTTCTGATGGAGGATTATGGATCAGCTGGGAAATTATTTTTGTTACATTCTGCATCACCCAATCAGATTTAGCCCTGGTGCTCGAATCTGCCCAGTGTTTGTCCAGGGGATCTGCCTGTCCTTTGCGAGACTAATAATGAATAACTAAGCCTTTAACCATCACAATAACAATGAAGTTTTAATGGTGAATTAAGGAGCAGAATGAGGGAAAATCCAGCCATTAAGCTGTTGCTGCCAGTTGGTATCTAACTAGATAGTCAGATGTGGAAGTGTTAATGGATGTGGGTAAATGAAGTAGTGATAAAATCACACAAAGTCTATAGACATAAATCAGGATCAATAAAATAGTGGCTGCACAAGTTCAGCCTCAGATTCTGAGGCAAGAAACAGCTGTAAGCCTACATATAGGTTTGTGTATAAACCCCATGGAGCTGGGGCTGCTGAGCCTGGAGAAAAGGAGGCTTGGGGGGACCTTCTCGCTCCCTACAGCTCTCTCTCTGACAGGAGGGGGCAGCCGGCTGGGAGTTGGTCCCTTCTCCCAGGGAACAGTGACAGCACGAGAGGAAATGGCCTCAAGTCGCACCTGGGAAAGTTGAGATTGGATATGAGGGAAGATTTCTTCAGGGAAAGGGTGGTCAGGCATTGGAACAGGATGCTCAGGGAAGTGGAGTCACCATTCCTGGAAGGCTTTAAAATATGTGTAGATGTAACACTTAGAGACATGGTTTAGTGGTGCCTTGGCAGTGTTAATACTTAATTTTGATTTTAGAAGATGTTTCCGACCCAATAAATTCTACAACNACAGCACGAGAGGAAATGGCCTCAAGTCGCACCTGGGAAAGTTGAGATTGGATATGAGGGAAGATTTCTTCAGGGAAAGGGTGGTCAGGCATTGGAACAGGATGCTCAGGGAAGTGGAGTCACCATTCCTGGAAGGCTTTAAAATATGTGCAGATGTAACGCTTAGAGACATGGTTTAGCGGTGCCTTGGCAGTGTTAATAGTTAATTTTGATTTTAGAAGACCTTTCCAACCCAATAAATCCTACGATTCCATTCTTTGACTCTCTATTCCTGGGCTTTTAGATGCTGGCTGCACTAGGAAATGTTTCTTCCACAATCTATGAAGTGCTGGCCAGTTCACTGCTACTGGTTGAGATCTGAAGAGCTGAGCAAACTGAAACCCACAGAACAGAAAAAGGTTTTGAGTATAATTTCTGACCTAAACATTGCACGCACCTAGGTCTAGTTAAAACATATGAGCCAAGGAAAATAATTGGAGAACTTTTAGATGGTTTTAGATGCTGGCTTTTAGGGGCTGGCTGCACTAGAAAATGTTTCTTCCACAGTCTATAAAGTGCTGGCCAGTTCAGTGCTACTGGTTGAGATCTGAAGAGCTGAGCAAACTGAAACCCACAGAACAGAAAAAGGTTTTGAGTATAATTTCTGACCTAAACATTGCACGCACCTAGGTCTAGTTAAAACATATGAGCCAAGGAAAATAATTGGAGAACTTCATTAAAGGGTATTTAATCCCATCTCCATGGCCATGTTTTCTCCTGCATCCCTGCTGGCACTGACAAGTAAAGTGTGGCTGGATCAAACTCTCCTGGTGCTATAAATGGGACTAATGTAGCCTTTAATTCTGAGGTGAAAACAGTTCATTTATTGAAAGAAAACTCTGTCTCTGCCCTCATTTTCTTCCTATTTTCCTGCCAGAGCACCACATCAGTCATTTTCCGTCTCTAAAGTCAACCTCAGCCGTTGACTTGTCTCAAACAATTGTAGGATGAACCCGCTGTCAGAAACCACCTTCTGCTGCTCGGCCTGACTGAGCTGCCACTGACCCCTGGCAGGAACTCACTCACACCCTCTCTACACCTCTTATTTGCTGTTCTACTTACAGGGAAATGAAGGGGAAAACCATAAAAATAACGAGCATGTAAACAACTCTGCCGGGAGCAAACAGCTCCGAGGAAGAGCCGTGAAAAATCACACAGAGCAGAGAAAGTCTCCCGAGATAAATGTGACTATTTAGGGCAGCCAGACAGTAATTGCAGCGTTTGCAAAAGTCAGCATGAATATGCCACATTATTCCCAGCAAACATCATGTTTGAGGGACACAGCCCATTTTCTGTTCCTGAGGCCAGTCATTTTCTTTTGGTTTGTTCTCTCCCTAATGGAGCAGACTTTCTGAATAATTTTCCTGGTGATTTGGTCTCTCCCTTGCAGTTTTATGGGCTGTTACCAGCCCTGGTGGTATCTGATGTGTGAAAACTGAGACAAGTTAATTTGGATTAGGCATAACAGGAATGCTGTAGTGCCACGGTTGGATGAGCTTTGTCCTAGAAAGGAGGTTCCTGGGAGAAACAATATCTGTGAGCAGAGGCATCGTTTGCTGAGAGCAGTGAAATGTGGGCTCTTCGGAGGAAAATTGAGAAAACAACATTGCAACCACTTGTAAGTCTGAGCTCCCTTCCCTGACTTCTGGGATTTGTGTGAATGTGAGTACACTGTCATTTTCTACATCCTTCCCTGCTTAATACCCACCACGTATTTGTTCTGCAGGATGCCAGGGATGCGTGGGCATCGCTCAGGAAGCAGCTCTCTGGATCAGGCTGCAGTGAGGTCTTAATGGATGTGGGAGCAAGATGGGAAAGTTTCTGTGAGGGTGGGCAGGCCCTGGCACAGGGTGCCCAGAGAAGCTGTGGCTGCCCCTGGATCCCTGGCAGTGCCCAAGGCCAGGTTGGACAGGGCTTGGAGCAACCTGGGACAGTGGAAGGTGTCCCTGCCATGACACAGTTTCTGTGTTTCTATGATACATCACCTCCAGATGCTCATCCCCCGAGTCCAACCCCAAATGATCCTAAACCCGAATTAAAGCCTATGAGATTTTTAAAGCAAAGACAGCTGGGGTGCTTTTTAAAAAAATGTTTTCAAGGATTCATATTTTTGCTCTACTCTCCTATTAT
Organism: Dryoscopus gambensis; assembly: GCA_013389985.1. Classification (NCBI taxonomy): domain Eukaryota; kingdom Metazoa; phylum Chordata; class Aves; order Passeriformes; family Malaconotidae; genus Dryoscopus; species Dryoscopus gambensis. The sequence goes on along the minus strand of WEIT01040345.1, from coordinate 8,414 downwards.
GATATCTACAAATTACCTTTGCTCTGGAAAGCAACCTGGGATTTTCCTTGGTCTCCCATTGTTCCAGAATTTCGAACCTTAAAACCTTGTATTTTACCCATTGTAGTAGAAAACTTCCCTGAAAGTGTTCAAAAAATGAGTGGATGTGGCACTTGGGGACATGGTTTGGTGGCAAACATGGGAATGCTGGGTTAATGGTTGGGCTTGATGATCTTAGAGATCTTTTCCAACCTAAATGATTCAATGAATCCATGAGACATCTCAAAGGTTGCGGACACGGATGTGAAGCAGGCGTGGAGGGAGCAGTGACAGCACTGTTACCCTCTCTTTGCATGAGCAGGATGTGCCACACCAGGAGTGTCACTGTGGGTGCCACGATCCCTCCTCCTGTGTTAAACCTGTCCCCAGGATTCATTAAACCACAGCATTTTAGAGGGGCCATGAGCTCCGGTGCTCCTGGCTGCTGCTGCCAGACCTCAACTCCTCCTCTAATTATACCTGCCCACTTTTGATAAGCTTTTTTTAAAATTTGCAGCTCCCAGTGCTGTGCATTCAGCATGACGGTGCTACAGCAGGGTGTATTTGTGTGGTGGATGATGTTGTTACTCTAAATCATTAATCCTAAAAATCCCCGGGGGGAAAAAAGGTTCTTTGAACATTATAAAACTGCATATTTGCCTACTGCTAATTAGTCGAATATAACCTCCAGTCTGAATCTTCTTGGAGACTGGGGAGAATGAAAATACGCCGAGAGCAGGTGGGGAAGGGTTAACAAAGGAAACTCGGGCTGTGAAATTGAAATATTCTTTCTGGCTCGGAGAAAGCAGGAGCACTCATCAAGCACAGAGGCTCTTTTTCTGGTGTCTGCCAGTGCCACAGGGGACAGCGAGATGCTGCAAACCAAGGTCATTCCTGCCTCTTTGAAGCGATGCATTCCTACATGCTGGCACTGAGGGAAAAGCTGGACCTCCAGCTCAGCCGGGCTGATCAGCGGCACAGGTCAGGCGAAAAATAAACAACTGGAAAAGGCAGAAGTATTGGCACCCACATCCTCAGATACTGAGAGCTAAAAGGGATGAGGAAAATGTCCCATCTGGCCTCATTTGGGATTGGATTTTTCCCCAAGTAGTTCTCCACAGTCTGACAAGTTGTCACGTAAGAGGGGGAAGTAAAAGTCAGCAACCTGTGGATGGCAGGTACGTTAAAGTTTTCCCTTTCTGAGCTGGGAATCAGAGGAGAAAATGAGACAGCTTTTAGGATCATATCTCACAAAGAATTAGGTGCATATCTACCCGGAGGGCTACAGGGACACCTACAAACCAGTGAAGGTGGTCAGACACTGGTATGGACACTCGTCTATTAGCAGTTGTTGGCATTGCTTTGGGATGCTGTTGGCATCTCCTGACTGGCTCAGGCGTGGTCTGAGAAAGCCGGGGACCAGCAGCTCCCGTTGGTCAGCAGAAGGAAAGGGCCAGCCCGTCCTGGGGGGAGAACAGGAGCACAGCTCAGCTACACCAGCAGGAGCCCTGCTCTCAGGTCAGAGGATGAACCCTGACCTTCTTCATTTACAGGCAGAGATACAGTCAAATAGCTTATTTGTGCCAGAAAAATGCCTGAGCTTTTAAGCTATGTCCTGTCAGGGCTTTCAGCTGCCACAGCACCGCCTGACGAAGAGGAGGACGAGGAGGAGGAGGAATGACAGCTCTTTAGTGGAAGAACTGCTGTAACATTTATCCAGAGCTGAGTGACCTGTTAGTTCCCAAGAAACACCAAAACTCTCCACTATCAAGCTGCTGACAATTTTTAAAGCCTGAAGATGCTGTGAATGACAGGGGGAGAGGGGACAGAGAGAGGGAGGCTCTGTTTTAAGGAGGACAAAGCTGCAAACATCTCCCTCCCAGTCCCGGTGAGCTGGAGAGGCTCCTGGCCTGTGTCTGGTCTTAAACGTTAATGCAGCGTGACAAGAGGATGTACAGGGAGAGAGGAGACTTCATCAGGGCCTTGCATGCACCACTGAGCTCTACATCCTCCTCCCTCCCCTGGCATTGTGGCTGCCTGTGCTGGGGGAGCTCTGACAGGGTTCAGCCATGGCCTTGGGTCCTCTGCTGTGCTGTGAGTGTGTGGGAGGACCTGCTGTGGGAGGACCTGTTTGGGGTCTTTTTCCGGTATTGCGGGAGCTGCACTGGAGCTCATTCCCCTGCCTGAGAGATGCTGAGGTCTCTCTGTGCCCTGCCTTGTGCCTTGCTGATCCTGACCTGCTCCTGGCTTCCTGGACCTGCCTTGATGCTTTGGATTTGTCTGGCATCTGCTGGACTCTTGGCCCCTCTCACCGGACCTGCTGTGCTGTCCTTGCCCGTGTGCTGTGGGACCGAGCCCATGCTGGGAGGCTCATATGGGTTCTCACCTGCATTTCCATTTCCCTCCAGGTCACTGCAGCTCCTGAGTGCTCAGTCTCTGTCCTGCACTCCCAGGATTAGGCCTCTGCCTTGGACACAGGGTTCTCCCCCTCATTCTCAGCCACAGTCCCAGATGAGTGCCAACATCTTTCATAGAATCATAGAACGGCCTGGGTTGGAAGGGATCATCCAGTGCCACCCCCAGCCACGGGCAGGGACACCTTACACTAGACCAGACTGTCCCAAGCACCGTCCAACCTGGCCTTGGGCACTTCCAGGGATCCAGGGGCAGCCACAGCTTCTCTGGGCACCCTGTGCCAGGGCCTCAGCACCCTCACAGGGAAGGATTTCTTCCCAATATCCCATCTCGCTCTGCCCTCTGGCAGTGGGAAGCCCCTTTGTCCTGTCACTCCAGGCCCTTGTCCCAAGTCTCTCTCCAGCTCTTGGAGCCCCTTCAGGCTCTGAGGTCTCCCTGGAGCATTCTCTTCTCCAAGTCTCTCCGCCTGGCTCCAGAGCAGAGGTGCTCCAGCCCTCAGAACATTTTTGTGGCCCTTTGACAGGTCATTAAAACACTGCCACATCACTGCCCTGCTGGCTGCCCCACTGGTGTGATCCCAGCCCAGGCAGAGCCTGTTGGGAGCATCTACACAGCGCTGCACCCCGAACTGGTGGCCCCTGAACACCCTGAGGTGAATCTGGCCTCTGAGGGATGATATCTGGGCACCAAGGGTTTCACACCAGCTTCTCCAAAGCGGGGCCTTTGTAAGGTGTGGGGACAAACAGTGATGGGAAAGGAGGTGACTGTCCCAGCCCTGAGTGCTCCAGCAGGTTCTGCAGCCTCTTCCCTGCCCCTCCCAGAGCTTTAGCTGCAGGTGCTCAGGGTCAGCCCTGGTGTGGGGCAGCTGTAACGTTGGATCAGGCTGCTCTGGAAACCGGAGAATTCGTGCTCGGAGTTTTTGCCCGTGAACCTGCCAACCCTGGGCTTGAGAGCTCTGTTTCAGCACGATGCCTTGCCCCCGGTCCTTGCCTGAGCTGGGGTGCAGACACGGCTCTGCCCGCCCTGCCTTGCCACACAGTTCTTCCTGGCAGAGGGAAGTAGGAAGTAATATTAAAAAATCAAAGCTTATTCCCACTCTGTTCATTGAAGTATTGAACTGGTGGGATTCTTTGCCAGTATAAGTATGTAATTGATAATTAATTCCCTTTCCAGAGGCACCGTGCCCTTTAGTGCCCGTTTCACATGGACTGCAAAGGGACACGGAGTGAAACCACGGTGATGGAGCTGCATGTAGCATACAGAAAGCACATCCGGCTTATTGCTTATGCTGTTCAGGCTTTTAAAAGTCAAAGTACTCGGGGCTCCCTGCTGATAAAAATATTCCGAGCTGCTGCTTGACTCCAGGGCGAACGTAACGTGAAACCTCCTCAAAGCTTAAAACACTCTCACCTCCTCCTGAACTGCTCCTTTGGTTGCCCCGCCTGCCCCGGGGCTGCGCTCTGAACCCGCGCACGGAGCTAACAGAGCTCACGGGGAGGAGCAGCTGCACCCCCTCTCTTCTCTGGCTCCGGTCTCTGATCTGCCTCACAGCTGCCCTCACCAAAACCATCGTGGCAGAGCGGGACAGGCATGAGCAGCAGGGTGCCAGAAGGCTTCAAGCCACTTTTGCCTCCTGTAAAACCTGGGCAGAAAGTGAAAAGCTGCCGAGAGCTGCCTCGAGGATCCGGCTGCTTTCTCTGTCCTTGGAGTGTGAGCCGGGGAGAGGAGGAAGAGGGAGCCCAGGGGCTCCGGGGCTGCTCATCGTTCTTGAGACAGTGACGGCAGGAAAATGGAACTTATCTGTATGTAAGCCATGATAACATGGCAAAACCACGAGAACTCAGGGTAAATTCATGATTAAAAAAACCCCAAATGACAAACATAGGAAAGAAGGTCAGCGTGGATTTGCATATTTCAATATTAATACAGGGGAAGAAGAGATGTTTCTTCTTGCTGTGGGCAGCTGAACCTTAGAACTCCTTGCCAGAGGTTGTGGATGTAGAGAGCTTTCCTGGGTTAAAAGGGAAATTAAGACAGGACTTTGGAGAGACCTGCTGAGGATTACCGAGTAGAAAAACCACATAAGGTTCGCTGAATTCTCTGGGATGAAAGTAGTTGGAAGCTCTAATTCGTGGGGGAAGTATCACTTATTCTTTCTTTGACATGTGCTTCTGGATACTTTTGAAAACTACTTACACATTTCATCTGAATCAGTATCCCTGTCCCTTTGCCCTTGTGATAGTATTTATATATTAACAAGAAACCATGAATATGAAAAAGCAGAATAATCATTTAATGATTCTTCTCAAATTGAAACAAACCCTATATCCTGAGCACATTTAAACAAGCCAACATTACACTTCTTAAAGGCATGGGTGCATTCAGTTCGGGGAGAACAGTCAGACACATAAACCTCCCATGTGCTCATCAAATGCTCACAAGATTGAGGATTTAGATTACAAATTGTGACATGTTCTTCTGCAGTAATGTACAGCAAATAGAAGGATTTACCTCCTGCTAAAGTATTAAATCAGCTGTCCTAGAGGTTAACAAATCTGCTTCCCAAATTCCTAGGAAATGCAAATTTAAGGCTTTGTTTCCTATGCTCCTCCATCACGGATGTTTTGGGAAGAAATGAAATGAGCATTACGATGTGATTTGGAGGTTGTCATTACTATGTGAATGTAGAGCTCAGCCAGGGTCTTAAACTGATGTCTGGGTGACACAAAATGTTTAATGACATCTCTCATGACATCCTGTCTCCCTTCTGACAGCGTGGCACAGAAATGTGGCTGCTACAGGAGGTCCCGAGCTACCTGGTCTGGCCAGCCGCTGTCACAGGAGTGTTATGATGCACTGTCTTGGGTAAGACATCGAATCTCCACTCAGAAAGTGACTGATATCTCCTCCGGCACCCGTTCACTGAGGCTGTGGTTCCTGGACAGGTGTGCAATTCAGCATGCCGAGGTTTTCATCTCCCACTCCTCCCCCACATTGCCATGCTTTGGATTCACTGTTTGCGTATCTAAGGTCACAGAGTCACAGAATGGTTTGGGTTGGAAGGGACATTAAAGCTCATCCCATTCCATCCCTGCCGTGGCAGGGACACCTCCCACTATCCCAGGGTGCTCCAAGCCCCGTCCAGCCTGGCCTTGGGCACTTCCAGGGATCCAGGGGCAGCCACAGCTTCTCTGGGCACCCTGTGCCAGGGCCTGCCCACCCTCACCAGGAAGAATTTCTTCCCCATCTCTCATCTAAACCTGCCTTTAGCTATACAGCTTAACCCAGACACACACAGGGTGCATCCACATACCGAAAATAATTGTTTGTGGAAGGCATAAAGCCTGTCAGAGCCTTCTCTTTCAGACCAGGGTGTACCTGTCCTTTCAGGCAGAGCTGTGTGCTATCAGTTGAGTAATTCGCAATTATTTACCTTGGAAGCAGCACTGTGGCCTTTTAAACCCAGATTTGTGTCCAGCCCTCCTGCTCACCCAGGAAGTATTGGGGAAGACACTGGAGCTCTAACAAACCATTATGTCTATTTTAACACAACCACCAAATGCCAACTTGCACTCATCCAGAAAGCTGTCAAGGGTTTTGCGTGTCAGTGTGTTCTCCTCTAGTTTAATTTAAAATTTTAGGGGAAGTTTCAGTATTTGCTGTGCTCTGTTCTTTCCCAGTCATGGCTAGGATCATTAAATCCTAAGGAAATCCCGAAGGCAAGCAATCTAATAAAGCAGCCTGTTGTTCTGTGGTTGGCTGGATAATTCCAACAGGAGGTCAGTCAAAAAAATCGCATTTTCCTGAGTGCCGTGGGCAGCTGAGTAGCTAAGTGCCCTGCCTCTTTCTAACCCCCACGCCATGGCAAGAGGAAGTGAATTTGCATTTAATACAGCCTGAAAACCCACTCAGTGAAATAACTGCGAGGTATTTTCACAGCAAGGCCTTGCTCACGTTGGCTGGCACTTCCCCAGCTCCCTGGGGGTTTAGGGAATACTGCCTGAGTTTGTCTGGTCCCCTTGGCTGGGCTGCCTGACCCTGCATGTGCCATTTCTAATGTGCGCTGACCCCAGAGCACCCTGAGGAAAGAAACCTTAAAATATATTCAAACCACGCTGCCATTTCAGACTGTGCCTTGGGTTTGGTTGTTTCGTGGGTTTTTTTTGATTGTTTGTTTGTAGTGCTTAACACAGAAAGACACCCCCAGCACTCCAGTATTCAGTGGTGCACGTTTATTTTTGTGTCTTTTGCCCCAAATACTCAGTCCCTGCTTTTCTGTACAGTTTTTTTTCTTTGACATAAGGATTTTCTGCTTCAAAATGGAAGCAAATGGCTTCAAATTCCCTGGCAAAGCTTCTCATATGGGATACAGATTGTGTCAGCTTATCTGGCTCAAGCCTGTCTGCATGTAACCTTGTTTTCTTTGGAACTTCAGTGGTGCTCTGTGCCTCATTGTTCACATTTCTTACAGCTGGGCTTGTGGCAAGAGAAAAATCAGCTTTTTGTTTCTCTCCTGCACCACTGGCTAGATCACTGCTGACGTGTACGTGGAAATATTTTTTTCCTTACAAACGTTTGGACTCAGCGTTCAACCTGGAAGTGTTCAAAGCCAGGTTGGACAGGGCATGGAGCAACCTGGGAGAGTGGAAGGTGTCCAAAGCAGCAACTCTCAGCAGGGATGGTCCGCCTGTGAAGCAAGGCAGCCCCGCAGCAGTGGGATGGTTTTGTGGGGAGTGGAAGCTGTCAGAGGAGCGGCAGAACATCACTGGTTATTCACTGCACATGGCGCTGAGCAGGGCTGCTATTGCTTAGAGACAGCAGCAACTCAGTAACGCTCACATAACGTCTCCACGTCAAGATTTCTGAGCACAGAGCTCCCCTGGTCAGGAATGATTTGTTGTTTACTCTTCTTATTCTGCTGTTTTTCAGATGAATGTCCTGGGAGAGCTGTTTGTGTTGTGTTACTGCCACAACACCTGCAATGCGAAACATAGAATGATATCGCAGAATGGCTTGGGTTTGGGAAGAATATTAAAGATCATCTCATTCCACCCCCTGCCATCCCACCTCCCACTGTCCCAGGGTGCTCCAAGCCCCGTCCAGCCTGGCCTTGGACACTGCCAGGGATCCAGGGGCAGCCACAGCCTCTCTGGGAATCTGTGCCAGGGCTTCCCCACCCTCACAGAAAAGAAATTCTTCCTAATATCTAATCTAAATCTCTCCTTTTTTAACTTCAAACCATTTCCCCTTGTCCTATCACTGTGTGACCATGTAAAGTTATTCTCACGCTTTTTTATAAGCCCCTTTTAAGTTCTGAAAAGCCTCGGTGAGGTGTCCCCTGAGCTGCCTCTTCTCCAGGCTGAACAAGCCCACAAACATGAACAACCACAAGGCACAGGTACCATGTCAGGCTAGAGCCTCCAGACTTGTTTCTATGCCCGGCACCCCCAGAAGGAAGATGAGAATCTGCTTTGTATCCCAGTTCATCTTCTGCAGCAGCTCCTAATTAAAAAGAAAAATCGCCCAAACCTGGGATGTACCGAGTTTGTCTTGAAGCACCAGCACAAGAACTGAGCTACAGAGCTCGGTTTGATTTCAACCACAGGTGCCAGGAGAGCTGGGTGAGCTGGCTGTGGTGTCCAAGCTGTGTCACTGGAAAAATCCCAGTTTCCCTGGCTGCTGATGGTGCTCTGGCACAGCTCCCACTGCTCACCTGCACAAGTGTTTCCACCCAAAAGCCCCCAGATCCCATCCCCAGCCTTATCATTCCCATTCCCTGCCTCATCCCTGCATCCCATCCCCATTCCAACACTCCATCCCCACCCTCATGCCCATCTGCATCCCCACATCATCTTCACACTCACATCCCCATCCCCGCTAATCCCCATCCTCATCCCCCACTCCACATCCATCCCTATCCCCCCACCCCCATCTCTATCCTCATCCCCACACCTCCATCCCATCCCCATCTCCATCTCCAT
>WEIT01040343.1:3721-41044 GCA_013389985.1 Dryoscopus gambensis | reverse complement strand
TAGGTCCCTTCCAGCTGAAACAATCTATTCTATTCTATTCTATTCTATTCTATTCTATTCTATTCTATTCTATTCTATTCTATTCTATTCCATTCCATTCCATTCCATTCCATTCCATTCCATTCCATTCTAACTTCCACTCACCAACTGCAGGATGATGTACTTCCTTGATGAGTTTGGGTACTGTGTTATCCTCATGATACTGGTTCACTATATCCAGTATGTATGTAGCTATAGATGCTATTTCAACACAGGGTCCAGAAGAATGCTGTGGTATTTATCTCAGCTGAAAGACTTGGGTAGTGTTCACCCCGCTTAACTCACACAAGTGAAGTGCAGACAACTACTGTTTCTCTGCGGGTCCCTAAAACTCAGAATATTTTGTGATTCTGTGGTCTGTTCTCCCTAGATTCCCTATATAATTTACAGAGAATAGTAAGTTCTTTGAGAGAATTCCTCTCACCCTCTAGAGAACACCAGAAGTGGGTCAGATGAGTGAATGATCTGGGTTTACGACTGTAGTGGTTTAGCAGGAAAGCAAATGACCCTACAGTTGTATAAGCACTTTAAATAAGAATTGTGTAGGTGATAGTTAGAGGGGACACTGGAGGGCTTGAGTCCAACCTGCCCCTTCAGGCAAGACTGCATGAAGTCAGCCACAAAGCTGGGGCCTACACACTGTCCTAGATTCCTAAACAAGATACCAGTTTTGCAATTAAAACATCTATTTTTTGCTTGAGAGGTAAATTACACAGGTGGGGTTTTAATTATGCAAATGCCTATGGATGAAATACGCACCTCTCTCACCTGCTGTTTTGTTTGCAAACAGAGAGCAGCATCCCTTAGTATGAAAATGCGACTGATTTGAAGATAAATTTAGGCTAGGACAAGTGTAAATACCAGAGTTACCATCTTGCTGGCCAAGGCACTCTAAGATTTTGTCTAATGTCACCTTGGAGGCAGCCTGGTCTCTCTAAGACACTGCTCAAACCCAACATGTAAAGAGGGAAGGGGAACTCCAGTGGCAGAATCACAAGTCTCCAAAAATATCTCCAGGAGACCTGGTTGTCTTGAGTGTTCAAATGGCATTTCTAAACAGTTTTGATCTACCTTTTAGCTAAGAAAATGTAAGACAGTCATAGTAGAGTCTGGGTCCTGAAGATATTTCAGCTGAGATGATGTCCTCTGGTGACATACTTAGCTAATGAGAGCTGAGCCACAGCAATCAGGAGACTGACACAGAAATGGAAGGGATTGTGTGCAGACAGTCTCTCCCTTTATTCCAGAGATTGTTACAGAATCCCATGTCTGTGAGGTGCTCTCACTCACATCTCATGTAGGGAAATTTCCAAGAATTTTTAAAGCTGCATGGTGGAATAGATCTTACATGGTGGAATATTACTTACATTCTTAAATTTAAATACACCATTCAGAAAGCTGATCCCATGGGAGAACTGAGCTCACAGCAATTGAGGTCTACCACAGAGAGTACATTTTTAAAACATAAAACCCCACTATCTTTCCTCTTGAAAAATATTTATTCTTTCTCTTCCTAAGCTATGTTTTTCTCTGACATTTTTCAGATATTGGTGCCAATGTCATTTTACAACAATTTTTGGCTCAGAATGCAACCTATTAAACTCTTCCTCTCCACGCAAAATAAACAAATGAAAAGAGAAACAGAAAACCCTTTATCTGTTGTTGTTTTTTTACACCAGAATTAAATAGTTATCCATTGTTATGATAACCAAAAATTACTCATTAATGTTACCAACAATATTCTGGAGTAAATGAAGAATAATATAGATGTCACTCAATAGTTCTTAGTTAAAAAATCCTCAACAACATAATATGTTATCATAACAATTTTACTTACAGATTTTTACTCACAATATTTGATATGTAATAAGTAATGATTTTACTTAGAGAACTTCATTTTGAAGTATAAAGCGTTTATTTGCAATTATAGTGGATTATGGCATGATACTAAGGTGTATGTTTTCATTATTTTTTTATCCAGATTTACATAAAATTTAGCAAGGTACTGTTTAAAGCAAATATTCATCAGTATCCAAACCTGTGATGTTCCCAAAGCACTTTGCTACTTTTTTAAACAAAAACACCCAATACAGTGATTCTTACAAATGTCCAGGTTGCATCATTTATCAATTCTTTATTTGATTCCACCTGCTTTCTTGCACTGCACTTTCAACTTCTCAGATTTCACCAAGTAAAATCGTATTTATATAAGAGATTTAAAGCAGTAAGAGCTAAGCAACACATTTTCAGCCAAGGTGGTGGACTACAAGCACAATAGCAGTAAAGTTTACACAGGTAGAGAAATTATGTCTTTCTTAACAAAAAGGGAACAGAGCACTTGGCTCTTTCCCTTGGAATCAGAGTTCTTTGGTATTGTGATTTGAACAAATTGCCTCCACAACTTCACTCAATAGCAGGCTGGTGCATCATGGTAATATTGGCTGTGAGTCTGAAGAAAATTGCCAACAAAATCCTTAGTGGTTATGCATTTATTCCAGAAAAAGAGTCTCCTGTCAGTGGAATTTCTTCCACTCTGAACTGGTTTAGGCAGCGCCAACAAAAGTACTCTCTTGCTTAGGTGAAGAGATGTTGCCAGTGTTGCTAGAACAAAAAGTCTTTTGCATGCAGGCAGCCCAACAGTGTGGGTGCACCATGCGCTGCTGGTGCTGCGCGCCTGCCAAGATGATGGGTGAGCCCCGCTGGTCCCCCAGTGCCTGCTTCATCTGAAGAAATAGTTTCAGATTGGCAGCAAGAGGAACAAACTTCAGAAGGACTTGCCAGCTATCTGCCAGGCTGCTTCCATGGATCCTCAATCCCGTAACCCATACACGCAAGAATGTTACCGGTTATGCTAATGTTGGCCCTCAGAGGTGGCCTCTCCAGCCCAGGAAGGACCACGACTGCAGGTTCGTATTGCCAGGTCTTGAGGGTAACCTCCACACTGCCCATATGGCTGTACCCAAAGCATTGTCAGGAGGACTGTGAATGAGATGCCTGGACAAGATGTAGGAAGTATGTAGCACTCAGCAAGAAGTGTGCCTGGGAGGAGGGAGACACAGTCAGGGAGAGGACCAAAGCACTAGAAGAAAAGTCACACCTTGGGGAATGAAAGAAAAAAAAGAAATCAAGGTGGCAAGAAGTAAAGAGACAGACAGGATCTGACTAGGGCACGATCTAATAGGCAAGAGGAGCCACTGTTCACAGTAAGCATTGCGAGGTGTAGGTTAATGATTTTCTCTTTTCTTTTGATTTATATGTTTTCTTGTTTTTATCTCTCCCTAGAAGTTTGAGTGTCTGTGTGAATTCAATGGCAAGGCCTCTTCTCTCAAAATCAGAAATACTCTACCTATTTGGAATTTATACTTGCAGCTTGCAAGGCACAAATAAAGTTATTTTCTGAAAATGATGCCTCATTTTAATAAAGTAGCAAATGAAATTCTCAAGCATAAAGAGATTTGCTATACTGCTGATAATGAGTGTCTGAGTTTAAACAAGATTTCTGGCTTTTTTTTAATGTACTTTATTAGTAATAGACTATTTCTCAAATATAACTTTTGACTGGATCATTTATTTCAAGCAAGAAGACATCACCCTGTGGCTAATAAAAACATTTGAAAGTGTTAAGTGTCCAGATCAGAAAGAAAAATATTTATCTTTCATGAAGGCATGATGGCAAGAAAAAGATTCTGAAGACATTTTCAGCTGCTGCTTGTAAACTTGGCGATGTGGTCAAGGGATTCATTCTTGCAGTCTTTACATCCCTTGTATGAAATCACACTTGCCCTTCTCTAAGCACTTATTGGGGAGGCACTGCAGAAACAGACCATTCATCCTCAAGGGGAAAATCCTCATTCATAGGCTTAGATCTTAGAGTGACAAATGATTTTCAATACCTCAAGGATTAGCAGGGGACCTGAGCCTGTTTCCACCTCTCCCCTGTCTGGTGGGTAACCCCAGCTGTATTACATTAGTACACTGGGTCTCACTTTCTTCCTTTTTAAACAGGAAAGGGAAATGTGCTTTAGAGATAAGGATGTGATCATTATACAATAAATAAATATGGCTATTATTTTTAATCACAAGTATAGAACATAGTCATTGCACTATAGTGCTAAAACTTTCAAAGCTCTCAACACTGGCTCAATGTTTCTTCTATTTTTTTCTATTTTCTTTTTTGCATATTCCAGCTCATGGAAGGAAACTTACCCTTCCAAGAAGAACTGGACAGAAATAGTATAAAGAAGTAAACATTTTAAGTATCATTAAAGAGAATTATTTAATCCTGTTGTGTGGGAAAGGGAATAGATAGCAAGTTTTAGAATGAAAGTCATTTTGTCTTACAGAGTTGGAGGAGAATGAAACATGCTTTGTCTGAGAAATAACTTAACTGCAGCCTGGAAAAATATCTGTGGATAAAAAATATATAGAAGAACTTTTTATAATAAGAATTAGAAAGTAATGCAGTCAGGAAAAAAACCAATTAGCATAGTAGAGAGGTTGAATATACTTTAGCCTAGCAAGACTCAAGAAGAGAATGCTAAATAGCAGCTCAAAGAGCTACTTTAATAGAGACAGCAGTGTTATGTAGCATGTCAGAGAATCACAGAATTGTTTGGTTTGAAGGCAACCTAAGGATCATCTCTTTCAAAGCCCCATACAACCTGGCCTTGGACACTTCCAGGGGTGCAGCATCCACAACTTCTCTGGGCAACCTGCATGTTGTCCATATATGAAGTTATACCGCTTCTCTCATTCTCCTTCTGTGTAACTTAAGCCTTAAAGTCATAGAGGGAGTATCAGGGATATTGAAGTTAGATTGTGAGTTACAGGTATGATACATCACTGTGCATGTTAACTATAACCAGTACTTGAAGTAGAGGTGTTCGCACATGTACATGCTTAGCTGCCTGGGTCTATGTGTGTGTGCCTTTCTCAAAGCAGTGTGAGGTTGCACAGTCCCACACGGGACTGGGACTTCTTTGTACTTTACTCTGTGTAAGCTCACAGGAAGACATGGTCTTTGTTCCAGAGCATTTTAATGTCTACCTAGAAACAATGGCATGAAACAAAAGGAGGGAAGCAGAGAAGGAAAGGGACAATGAGGTCTCAAAGTTACGTGAGTCAACTCCACATACAATGGAATTGACCTGAATCCTCTGAAAGGCTCCTGGGGTAAATAGCTTGGCTGTCCTGGTATGTGTCCGGGCAGCTGGTGCTTTTACATAGCTTTGAAGGTCTGTCTATTCAGTTTCATTCTGATGTGGAGGATATTGTTTGTATTGTAAGAGAAGAAGGCCTGGTTTTGAGGAGGGAAGCAAGACTTCCACATTTACATGCCACTGAAATGAGTTTGGGAAATAAAATAAAACCTAGGACATACCATGTTTTTTACAGCATGTCTGAGAAGTAAAACAGGAACTGATATTGGAGTTATCTGTCCTTCTGGACTTCTATGCTTCTGCAGTCCCAGCAGGTTCAGAGAGGTATGTAGGCAGGGGCTATGGAGAGGATCTCCCTATGATTTAATTTATACTCCTTGAGAAATTCATAAAATTTAATTGCAGATGACAGTCAGCCAGCATCATTTATGTGCACCATCTGTCTTACATACAAACATACTTGTGTGAAAAAATGCTGGTTCCCAAAATACCTGTGTGAATAAAAATATTTTCACATGAGTTTTTCTGGAGAAGTGGTTGTGAAAATGCACAAGCCTGCTGGAAGCAAACATCTGTCCAGAGACAGAGAAATAATTCATTACTGTTGAACAAACTTGCAGAGTTCTGATGAGTAAATAAATTGTAGCTGTAAATATCTCATGCTCAGACCATCATTAAAATTGTTAGGCTCTAGGATACAGAAAAAGAACACATGCTGCACTGTAATCAAGTTTTCCCATACCAGATTAGAGTAATGAGAAATCAAACTAATTGACATTCGTCTTCATATTAAACCACAGGATACCTGAAGGTCTGCCTTGCAAATGTTTTGAAAGCACTTGGTGAAAGAAGATGATAAAATAGGTAGGTCACTAGTCCGGTACCTGCAACAGCTGGCATGAGTTCTTGCCTTGGCACAGCGTACCAGTGGGGTCCTGGGTGGGAACCTTGGCCTCCTTGTCCCTCTACTTGCTGCCTTCAGGCTGTAGTGCCTTTCTGTCTGTGAGTGCAGCCATGGGGAGCACACTAAATACTGTAAGATACTCATGAAACGGTGGAGGAAGCACCACACAGTGCCGAAAAGCTTTTGTAATACACAGGACTCCTTGCTGTTGTTTGGAGAAGAAAAATATTCCTACCTGCCTAGCACAGATTCAGCTAAGTTCCTACAGACATTCCATCGGAGCTTTTCAGAGCACAAAATTTACAGGTAGCTCATCTGCTATTTCTCCATGTGAGCACTGCCAGCTGAATTCCCAGTGCTTCTGTCGCCTCTCTTATTAAGGGTGCTATTTATAGCCCCTCTGGCTGCATTCCACCTGAATGTCATATTGTTTACAGGGAGTGAGGATATATGGTGTTTTTTAAATAGAGAACACATATTTTGATTCATTAAAAAAACACCAACTCTTTTCCGTGCACAAGATAATGGACAGACCTTACTCCTTACTCACAACAGAGACCTGGCTGCAAATTCAAAGCATTCCAGAGAGCAGAGATGGATGAAAAATTGCAAAAGTACAGTAAGGGTTTTCACATGCATGCAGGGAAGTAAAGAACATCCAACTAATAAACACAAATAAATGCAGATGAATGCAATGGCATTTCTGTCCATTGAATGCTTAACCCTGGGTTTATGTTTGTTTTTCTTGCAGTGACTCTTGCTGTGCTGCTAAACAGCATATGAAATCCAGCACAGTTTCATACTCTGCAGGCATGCTATGGCTCCCATTATTTATTTTCCAGTCACAGAATTCTTTACTATTTCCTTCAATGGAAGCAGGATTGGGTAAAAAGTTTTTGGGCTCTACAAACCCAAACAGAAAAGGAAAATGGTAGATACTGTATAAAAGTAAAATGTTGGTTTAGGTAGATATATTATGTATTCTATCTGGTTTTTTTCTCCAAGTTCCACAGCTAATACAGAAATACTTCATGTCCTGGTGAAACAAACAAGTCCCTGAATGTGATGTACTATGGTTCTCATCTTTCTTCACTGTGTTTTAGTTCTTCATCTTCTCTTTGCCTCAATATAACAAGGGGGAAAATGTTAAAAAGATAAGAACTGGTCTCTCCTTTCAAATGTTTAAAGACATAAATAAAGAAATTAGCCATTCAAGAGCTTTGACAGAGCAGTCCTCCGCAGTATAAAAGCACGTGGAACAGGCATAAACTTACACGTGGACCCAGGTAGTTCACATCAATCAGCAAAGAGAGCTATTTTTGGCAATTAGGTGTCCTGAGAAAGAAATCTTATCTAGTGTGCGGTAAAAGAGGGCAGTGCATGGCCAGTGAGCTGATTATAGGCTCAGGCTTAATTGGAGAAATAAGGTCTTTGGCCTCTCCTCTCCTCTCCTGCTAATTCCAGCCACCGCTGTGTCACATGTGGTTGCAGCAGTACAGCCTGCCCCTGAAATAAAACCTTTCAACAGACCTTTAAGTCTGATCTCCTCCTTCCATTACTGAGACTACTGCAAAGCTAAGAGCTTAAGGAATTTGAAAAAAAAAATTTTTGTTTAAATTTAGGTGATTGAAAAGGGCTGTTTAATACCTACCACCCTGTGAAAGCATCCAGGGAATTGGGGTGTGAGCAGGGTAGGTACTGCCTGGCTGAGGTCTGCCCAGGCACATGGCAAAGGTGGCAACTCCCTTCAGTAGATGAAGGGAACGTGAAAACCTTCCAGTACCTGAAAGAAACCTACAAGAAAGATGGAGAGAAACTTTTTAAAGGGCATGTAGTGACAGGACAAAGGTGAGCAGCTTTAAACTGAAACAGAGTAGGTTTGGATTGGATATTAGGAAGAAATTTTTACTGTGCCAGTGGTTAGGCACAAGTTGCTCTGAGAAGCTGTGAGTGCCCCATCCCTGGAAGTGTTCAAGGCCAGGCTGGATAGGACTCTGAGCAACCTGGTCTAGTGTAAGGTGTCCTTGCCCATGGGTTGGAACTGGGTGGTCTTTAAGGTTCCTTTCAACCCAAACCATTCTATGATTCTATATAAAGAGAAGATGCAAGCCCCACAGCTGAAATTGCTCATGTGCTCTGAAGCTGGACGGCTCACATGGCTCAAGTCAGAGAATGAACTCTGTGGGCCCAGGAGCTAAGGTTGGATGGTGCTTCTTAAAAAATGACTTCAGATAATAGAAAGCCATGGGTTTCAAAGAATTTGTTTTATTTCAGACTAAAAGAAACTGGAAGCTACAGGTGGACAACAAGTTCAAGAAGTGATTTATCTAGGGTCTGCCCAACAGCTCCGTTCACAGATGAGTCTTTCAGCATAGCACAAGTATCTCTGCTGCCTGCATGGTTAGAACTACCAGAACGGTCCTATGTCTTGTTGTTACGATACACCTGGTCACCAGAAAGAGCTGCCGGATGCCAAGGAGGTCCTGGGAAAAGGCTGGCAGTTTGGTGGCTGTTAGGGAGCTGAGGGTTATTATGAAGAGCATATTGGGCCAGAAGAATCTTCAGCCTGAACTAATATGTCTTTTCTCCCTCCTTACGTTACACTCTTCACTGCAGCACAGGAAGATGGCTCTGTCTTACCATGTGTAAGGGTTGAGATCAGCTACCATGTATTTCCTATGTGAAATCATCAAGTTCCAGGTGTCCCAGTATTTGTGCATTTGAATCAGCTGAGGTTGATCTCACTTTCTTCTACTTTTCAAGTGTTCACCCTGGGGATCAATAGAAAACAGCCACCACACTATGATTATCTACTTAGCTACTTATCCAAGACAGAGGAAAGCTACCTACAGACTTGAACATCTTCAGGACCAGGGAGAGATCTGGACCCAGGTATACTCCATGTTGCTGTACTGCTTTTGTGTGGCCAGAGTTTGGTGGAGTCGGGGGACTATACAGGTGGCTTCTGTGAGAAGCTGACAGGAGCTTCCCCGGTATCCAACGGAGCTGATGCCAGCTGGGCCCAAAATGGACCCACTAGTGGCCAAGGCTGAGCCCATCAGAGAATATAAAAACACCTCATTAACATATTTAAAAATAAACATATTTAAGAAGGAAAAAAACTTATTGCGCAGGTGTAATTGCACTCACAGAAGAGCAGGGTGACAATATGTGAGAGGAACAACTCTGCAGACACCAAGGTCAGTGCAGTAGGAGGGACAGGAGGTGCTCCAGGCTCCAGAGCTGAGGTTCCTCTGCAGCCCATGATGCAGACCACAGTGAGGCAGCTGTGCCCCTGCAACTCATGGAGATCTACAGGGATGCAGAGATGCACCTGCAGCCCATGGAGCTAGAGTAGGTGGATGCCTGAGAGGGGGCTGTGATCCCGTGGGAGGCCTGTGCTGGAGAAGGCTCCTGTCTGGGACCTGCAGACCCAGAGAAAGGAGCCCACACTGGAGCAGGTGTGACCCTACAGGTAAACCACACTGGAGCAGGCTGTGCCTGAAGGACTACACCCTGCGGAGTACTTCCTGAAGAACTGTAGCCCATGGGAAGGACTCAGGCTGAAGAAGTTCATGAAGAACTGTCTCCCATGGGAGGGACCCCAGGCTGGAGCAGGGAAGGACTCCTCTCCCTAAGCAGTGGCGGGAACAGTATGTGATGAACTGACCATAAGCCCCATTCCCTGTCTCCCTGCACTGCTGCAGGGAGGAGGCAGCACCCAGGAAGGAGAGAGAGGTGGGGACAAGGTGTTTTTTTAAGATTTGCTTTACATTTCATTATCCTGCTCTGATATTAATTGGTAGTAAATTCTAATAATTTCCCCAAGTCAATTATGGTTTGCCCATGACACTACTGAGTGAGTGATCTCTCCATGTCCTCATCTCAACTCATGAGCTTCTTTTTTTATTTTCTGTCCACTGTCCAGTTGTGGAAGGGAGTGATAGCACATGTTTGGTGGGTACCTGACATCCTAGTAATTACTGGTAAAGCCTTGGTAATTATTTAAGATAATTTATGCCAAATTTGTTAACTTAATTAATGCCCAGGGCATCTGTGCATAGTTTTCATCAAACATTGCTTTATCAGTTTCTTTAAGCCAGTTGTGGTGGTAGTGAAGTGCTGCAGATGGCAGTGATAGCCCTCATACTGGCCAGAGGAAGCCATATGTTGTTGCTTGACATGGCCATAGCCAAATTTCAGCAGTTGGAAGAGACTTTGTAAAGTAGAGAAGTGAGAGAATTAGGGAAGCAAAACAGATGCTTTCACTGTTCACTGTGTCTGGTTTTGTTCTTTCTTGGACAGTGTGAATATTGCCAGCCCCAAGCTCACAGTCTCAGATGGGAGCCAACTCTCATGAAATTAGGACATCAGTTTCAATGTGCTAAAGGATTTAGTTTGGGTTTTTAACACCATCTCTTGAATTGAGCACATGGCTGCTGATTTCTGAGTCTCTGAGTGCACACATGCAATGAAGTGCATTCCCCTGTAGAGAAGTTTATTGTGGGGTAAACAAAACTTTTCCCCAAAAATCTTTGTAAATTTTTAAACATCAGATGAGGTTCCTAACTAATTCTGTGCAGATAGGTCCTAGGCTTCTAGCAAAGCATTCAATAATAACATGAAATTTGTGGTACATCTTTAATAGGTGAAAACATTCTCTGTTTTGTAGGTGAGCTACTTGGCTCTACATGATTACAAATACTTCAATATATAAACAAATGGGGAAAAAACCACACAAAACTTCTTTATGATACAATGTTTCACCAGAGCCCATTTATGTTCCTTTTTTTATTAAATGCCAGCCTGGGAATTTCAGGTGAGACAGCCTGGGAATTTCAGGTGAGACTAGATACTCGTGGCTTCCCAGGCGCAAAGACCGGGACATACTCTAGAACAGGCTTGAGCTTTCTTTGTATGCTGCTCTTTTCTTACGCTCATGAAGCCTGAGTATATTACAAGCTGAAAACTAGCACTGTAAATTTCCTAAATGCCTTTAGAAAACCAAGAACTCAGCCACTGCCAAGAGAAACATGACTTCCTGAAACTGGACAGCATTGCTTGNTACTTGAAAAAAAAAAAAGGGGGGGGGGAAATGGAGAGCGAGCCAAATGCCTGAAATATGTAAGACAGAGCGATACAGGAGTTAAGGGGAAGCTGCATAGGAAGCAAAGCAAAGCCCAAAATAAAGAGCAGGAATGGGAAACTAAAAATAACAAACAGGAAAGTGTGACACAGCTGCAAGGGCTCTGGCGCATTCTCCCCCAGCATTGTACCTTTTTTTTTTCAGGAACATACTAATATTGTGTTTGGATTTCAATGGCATTCCAAACCATTATTTGTTCTTCAAAAATAGATGTTTCTCTTGTGAGGAAGAAAGATATTTTCAAGTAATGTTCTTAGGGTTCCAGTTGTTCCAGTTTATCAAAAACCACTTTAATTAGGCTCAGTGTTTGCAGAGCAGAAAAACTGCATCCATTATGTCATTTCGTGAAAAATTAGTCTGTGTCTCCTTAGAACAGTGAAGATAAGCTCATGCATAATCAACTTAATTTCAGCTGAGTTTTTACTTGATAGCTTTCAAAAGTAGGAAGGGAGCAAGCACATGAATCTGAGGTACAACCACTTTGGAAGCACAGTGGATGGAAGGGGATTAGGGAGGATCAGGAGCATCATGTACTAATAAAGTAAAGGAAATCTCTGTCTTTTTCTTCATCCAAACACAAGTTTGTTTGTTTACACAGAGCATTTTGTGGGACCAGGAAGGCAGCTCAGGGGATATGGGGCTGCCAGGCCTGTGGCTGGATTCCAGCGGGCGCCTGCAGAAAAGCCAGGCTCTCCAGGCATGGGTGCCACACAACCACCCAGCTGTGACCGAGTCACCCAGCAGATGCACAGGGGCCACTGCCAGCTACTGCAAAGGAGAGGGGAAGGAATACTTCAGTGTTTGGAGGTTGTGCTATTTTAACACCTATTTGATTGCTAAACTCACCCATCCTGAAATAAGTAGCTGCGTTGTGCGTGGTTTCTGGCCAGCCAGAAGATAGATGCTGCCACTTTTGGAAGAGTAAAAAAGCCTGAACACACCAGTTTGTCAGCCACAGTTTCCTTGGATACTCACAAACCCTAGTGAAAACCACATTAAGATGTGCCAAAGTGGGGATCATGGTGTCTGTCAAGTTATCAGTCCAATTTGTAAAATTCCTATTTTTGGCAGACACAACAAGAACAGGAAATATTTACCAATTCTGCAGGTGTCAGGAAATATTTTCTAAGTGCTGCTGTGACCTGACAGTCCATTTAAATAGATAGCAAGCATGTACAGATGTGATAATAAATATATTTTAATTTAAAATATGTACTTTGATGTGTTTGCTCCAATATCTGTGTCCTAGCAGATCAGAGTGGCAAATTCATATTTTTAATCACACTATAGTAATTAAGCAGTGATAAATCTCACAATACTAGTGTGGATGTTTTCCATAATGAAATCATACATTAGAGTACATTAAAGATGTTTCTCACAGTTGATGTTGCTAAGGCTGTTTTTCATTAAAAGTTGATCTACACTGGAAATATATTTCTTACATTGAATTGTGGGTGAAGTACATCTAAATATATTTCAGACTTCTCTATTCTGCGTATTTCAGACACTGCTCTAAAACATTTCATTATATATTGTTTGAACTGTAATGGTGTCTGCAACACCCTATAACACAGACTGTAACACAAACTGCATTACAGCACAGTTCTTATCAGTGTCATTGCACATTTGATAAAAAGTGAGAGCCATCGCATATATTACATAGCTTAGAGTTAGGCAGCTGAGAAAGTAACAGCCACCTTCCAGAGATGAGGCCTATTTGCCAAACTTTTTAATACCAGAAGTAGTACATGATCCCACTAAAAACAAGTTAGGTGACAGGACCACATTCTGTGATGAACCATCCCACAACTTTTACTTCAGGAGCAGCAGTGGACTTGGCAGCACTGGGTTAACAGTTGAACTCAAACAATCTTAAAGGTCTTTTCCAACCTAAAAATTCTATTATTCTATGGCTCTAGGATCATTTGCATTATTTCTTATCCTAGTGTAGTGCCATTGTCACTGGTAGCAACAGGTAAATGTTTCAATGGCTAAAGCATAAAATAAAAGGATAAAATACTATGATTTCATTCTCAAATCTATTCTGTGTGCAGCAGTATATCACTGGAGCAGCTAAAGAGATGCAAAAGAATTTTATAAATTTGATGAAAAAGAGTAGAAATCATCCAAAAATATTTTCAAG
Source organism: Dryoscopus gambensis (assembly GCA_013389985.1). Lineage (NCBI taxonomy): Eukaryota > Metazoa > Chordata > Aves > Passeriformes > Malaconotidae > Dryoscopus > Dryoscopus gambensis. The sequence continues at coordinate 27,653 of WEIT01040343.1, read as the reverse complement.
GCATTCCTCTCCATCTCCTCCTTTCTCCTGACTTGCCAGGTGTGAATTCACAGATTACTCCTTTATGGTAAAAGAAACAGTGTCAAGGAGTTACAGGCTCTGCTCTAGAGCTAAATAGTCCCTGCCACATTGATGGCCAGGCCAGCAAGATAAGACAGCTTGCAAATCCTTCCTGTACTGGAATTGGCCAAGGAGTTGGTTGTTCCAAGTAGGCAGCTAGGATCCAGACACCTTGTTTTGGAGATGAAGGTGGTTGGAATGGTGTGGACATAAATAATTCTGGACATGGGCCACCACTCAGCTTCTGCAATCATGAATGGTCCCAGCAATTTGCTGAAATAGATGCAGATGTTGTGAAACTGTTTCTGTGGATTTGAGAGCAAAAGCATACCTAATCTGCATGCACCATGGCTGTACCATCACCAGCAGGCTTACTCTGTCATTAACAGATAGACGCAATAGACAGTGATGCTTTCAGTTGGTTTTTTTATTGAACAATAATAATATTACACTCTTTCAAACCAACTGACTTATTAGATTTGCATTCAAGAACTCGTAATGTCATTTATGACACTGATGCAAAATATTAATAATGTATGCAATATTTACTACATTCTTTAAATATTTCTCATCAGTCTGCTGGAAGACCGTGGGTTTGATCCTGCTCTCACTGAAATCAAGAAAAAAATTACTTTTGATATCAGTAGATGAGAATCAATATATGCTTGTCGATAGCCCAAGATAACATTATTCTGTCTCAGACCCTAACATTCAATACAGGTTAAAATGTAGTATTATGCTAGTTTGAGATTTATGTTTATATGTCTCCAGTTATCATGGCAAGAGAACCTGCACTTTCATCCTGACCGTTGGATGTCTACTGCTGTCATCATCCTCTTGTTGCAGATCAGCATGATTCATGTCTGCCTTCCCAGGAGAAAGCAACCTGCTTCCACAGATATTGACTTTGGATCTCTTTAAGGGCATTAGAGTTTCTGTTGTTCATAGTTTTAAAAGTATGCTTTCAGATCCTGAACTAAACTCTGGCTACTGTACTGTGTGTTCCTTCTTTCACTGAAGTCATTGTCAAAGCTCACAAGCCACACTTCCAGTGAGAGCTCTCTGTGTTACAAGGCAGCTCCTAAACTCATGGAATCCAGGTTCACTCTGACCAGCGACGTCAATTTTCATTATCTGTGAATCTGGTTGTTTCCAGACATATTGGCAAACCCATCTCAGGAGTGATTTTTGACTTACACATGTATCATCCAGCTTAGACTGAATGAATGAATGAATGCCCCTTCCCGCAACACTCTTAACAGAAGAGTTTTTCTCCTGGCTGAAACAGGACCACTTGCTCATGTAATTGATAAATAAAGGACTGGGTACCAAAATACTGTAGTCTGTGGCTGCACTTTCACTTGCTGAGGGTCCAAGTCTTCCCTATCCTGGATCAAATAAACTCCCTGTGAGTCATATCTGGGCCATAGCCAGCAGTGAAGACAGAAAATATGAAGGTTCTTTTGCTGGCCTCTCACCACTCTTCCCAAAGAAATGCAGATGTTGCCTTAGTGACACCAACTAGCTGGTTTATAGAAACATATATATTTAAATAATGGTAAGCAGCTTCTTTTGTTTCAGATCCCCTTCTACAAATCGGTAGAATTTACCAATCTGCTGTTTCTCTGTACAAAAATTTAACTTTAGAAATCCACCTAAATAAAATATATGTCTGCAGTGTCTTGCCTAAGTTATTCACAATGTATAAGCTGAAATCCTGGGTGTTTTCTCACTGAAGAAAGGCATATTTATCTCTGAGGAATTGTCACCAAACTTCTAAAACCTAGAAAATTGTTAACAACTTATGTTGGTTTATTTAATGTACATTGTTGTGCTTCTGTTGTTGTTATTGAGATTCAGGGGTGTTCCTTCCATCAGAGGTGCTGTTTATGTGTGTTTCTTTCAGGATGATTCCACAGCAATAGTATCACTCACCTTAACTATCTCCTTCATTCAGTGAGATCTTTCCCAGCCCCAGGCTGCAAGAGTCGGCCTCTGGCATTATTTAAATGATCATTTTGGGGTTTTCAGCATTACTATACATTCAAAAAGCCACAATACATTTCTCTGTTCAAATACTTATCAAAACAAATATCAAAAGTCATATACACTGTACAGTCTATTTTTAAGTAAACATTTTTCTCATTAAAAACTGGTCACATTTGACCTTCAGAGATTACATTTTCATACATTATAGATCTACTTTGTTCTTAAAGTGTGTTGTTGCGTATTCAATAATCTGTGAGAAATGCATTCACTTGAAAGTCTTACAAGTGTAAGTAATTATCAGCGAGGATTTAGCCATTTCATTACTGGAGAACGGATAACTTTCTCTTTAACGAATTCCTCTTTTACAGAATTTCCATCCCCTGATGCCATGTCAGTGTCTGAAAAAAACCACAAAAATAAAGATGGATTTCATGAATATGAGAGCTTTAAAATACTGTCCAGCAGCAATGTCCCTGTTTTTAGGAATACTTCAGAAAATCCTTAACTGACAAATTTGACGTAAACTCACTAAATTACCTCAATTTACCTAGTTGTAAAATTTCTACTAAATTAAGACATACATAATATCTGTTTTCTAACAGTTTAAGCATAAGGCTGATGATTTGACTTCAGTTTCCAACTGTAACACTCACTCCAGTGTGACACAGGCCCAAGCAAGACATCCTCAATAACTAGAGAAGTAAATTAACCTCCCCTGCAGCTATTCTCTGACCAAGGCCAGCTGGCATGGAGTAGCCTGGTGCATGCCACTAAACTCTCTACTCTCCAAAAATAGGTAAAAGATATTCAGTTTGTCAGCTGGAAACAGTCCCTGGCTGAGGCTGATTCCTGAGCTATGACTGAGGTTGTTTGGCACAGCTAGCTGGCCTGGGACAAAGCGGGCTGTCCACTGCCCTACTGTTTGACCGTGAAAGGAGTCAAATTGCGATGTACAGGACCAAGCTCTGACACCTTTAAGTTTGCTACCGTATATGCAGGCACAGTGGTCTTTATAAGACACATAGGTCAGAAACTTGCCTGTTTAAAATACAGAAGCATTTACAGCTGTTTTAACTGGCTGAAGATCACTTAGATGCTATAGCAACTTCTGAAGACCACTTTTAAATGAAACCCTGTGTGACCATCCCATGGAGTACTACTCGTAGCATCCCTGATCTGCAAACAGTGACGGACCTCTGAGGACAGAAACCACTGGGAAACATTTGCAAGAGTAAAAAACACCGTTTGTTTCCATGATGTGAGTATCTCATCCTGGCTGGAATAAGTCAAGCAGTTAAACATTGAAGCATCAGAATCTTTGGAACCAAAGGCAAGTGGGGAAGAGGAAAGGGGAGGAGGAGCTGATGCAAATAGAGTGTGTGGGAAGATTTGGAATATAAGCTGGATACAGAAGTAAGCAAGCACCCTTAGTATTGTGGCACCCTCAGTAATAAATAGAACAAGGAAAGGCAAAAGAGCACAATCGTGTAGAAAAGCACAAAAATATCAAGGCTGATCAATCTTGTAAGAGGGTTTTTTTTTTGAGATAATTTTAAATGTGATACAAGCATAAGCTGAAGAAGTTTGCTTCAATCTAACTTTCTGTAAGCAGAGAATGGGAGAAAGATAAATCTTGTATTAAGGCAGCAAACTCCATATAGCTTAATGTAACAGGAGAAAATAAAAAATTGCACACAGAGCAGCCTGTTGGCTTCTTCTGCAGTTGGAGAAGAAATAAAATCCAAAGACCTTTAGGTGAAACCCTACAAAAGCTCCCAGTAGGCTTAGGATTAAATCTCTGTTTTGTTTTGTTTTGGTTTTTTTTACTTTTACACATTTGTATTTATTTTGATTTGTTTTTAAATTTAGAGTAAACATCATTCAATCAAATATACCTCAGGTAGGAAAAAAGGGGAAAAATTTTAATCCCACCTCTAAAAACTTCAGTGATCTTTTCTTGGTGCATCAAAAACACTACAGTTTCTCACACTCCTTTTTTTTCTTTCCTTGTTTTTGTTTTAATTCTGGACAGGTCTATTACAAGTTTCAGACATAAATGTAAAGGAAATAACTTCTTCCAGAGATACTGTGACAAATTACTACAATAAAACATTTAATAAAACAGTTCACTGACAACTGAAAACATAGAAAGCTCTGTCCTCATGGGGAAAAAAGTGTTTTTACTATGTATTAACTAACAGTAGTAAATAGTCGTGAAATATTAGCAATGTAGTGAAATCCTGAATTGACTGGTGCAAACCCTAGCACAGCCTCCCTTTGCACAGGTGATGGACTGCTAGCACATGCAACAGATGCAAAGTATTTCCAAATGCCTTTACCCTGTGTCACAGCTCACCTAATTCCTTGCCACATGTTAAGGGAGCTGCCAATAAGAAAAATAAACCTACCTTGTGTTGTTACTGGTTTGCACAGCTCCACCAAAGTACCGTCACTCACACACAGAGTGGTAGTAAATCATGGGCAAGGTGTTTTCTGCTAAAGTCAACTGTTGCGCAAAGTCTTACCTGTGTGTGAAGATATTTTTCGTCGATTTGGAGGCTTTGAAGCAGACAGCTGAAAAAATGGGAACTTCAAACACTTCCCTGTTACTCTGTCACAGATGCCAGAGGGACAGTTGCAGGTTTTCCTGCATTCCATTCCGTAAGTACCATAAGGACACTCTGGAAAAAAACATATAGCAAAGCAGTTCTCAGTGATCCAAGTCAGCTGCTGTCTGAATAGCTGGTCTGCTTGAAAGTGGAAAACCTTTGAGTGGAGGTCAGCTAGACCTCAGCTACAGGATTTCAGCATGCTGACTGCTTTTTACAAGTATTTTCCAGTATTAACACACTTTGACACACATTACATACATAATTTCATTTCCTGTAAGTTATTTACAGTGTGCTACTGGTAATCCTTCTCTGAAACACTCTTAGATTTAAATGCACTCTTAGATTAAATTGCCTTAGTTAAAGGCAATATGAATATGTAAGGATGCAATCACAGAATATTTAGTTAAAGGACTAGCAATGAATTTTAAAAGAAGAAATTAATTTTGAAAGAATGAATGAAAGAAGATGAGTCCAGAAATTCCTTGAATTCACTATGTGATTCACTATGGTATTACCTGACTTTCATGACTGTTGTGAAAGTCAGTGCAGATTTAAGTACTAGATCTGCAATCTGATGGTGGTGCAGGGCTGCTGTGACCAGGGCCAGCAGTCTGGGTGGAGGATGCAGCCCGACTTGAGGAGCTATCCAGCAAACGCACCCTCCACCCAGAGATGCTACTGGGTCCTGGGGAGTAGCCTCCCACTCAACACCTCCTCAGACAGCAGAGTTCTGTCTTCCTGTGGCAGACAGCTCACCTGCATCTCCAGCCTGAAGAGTTAGTATCCCTGAAGGGATCTCTGGCACTAAGGCAACTCCCTGGTTGTGCTGGATCCGGTCACATAATGTCCCAATTCAAACCTCACAACCCTGAGCAAGCTTGTGGAGGAGCACCGAACAGCAGATGCTAGGATTGGACCAAATGTTTTCCTAAGAAAATCAAGTCAGGTACAGGAGACTGGCCCTATCCCTTAGCTGACACATATCACTTGCTGGATCATATAACTTCCCAGAGGGTTTAAACTAGGGGCTACAGCCCTTGTCTTCCTCTTGCCTTGCTGTTGAACAGGATACCTTCTCAAAACCAATGCTAAAGAGATGGAGACTGGGAAGATCTGTGTCTAACACATCCTTTCCAAACCCCCAAACAGGTGATCATTCCCAGAAGAGGTTTCAAATATCACAGGAGAAAGGCCTTTATGTTCAGACTGTCCTTTCCAACCTAGGGTACATGGTCATCTTAAATTGCAAGGTCTGGAGAGTTTCTGATTCACCTCCTAAGGGCAGATGAACGACTGTTTGGGGCTGGACCAAGGAACCATCTAGCCCAGGCTTCCACAAAAGACTTAAGAAAGGTGAGAGTAGTAAGCACAAATGATACTCATTTTGTCTCTCCTTTCCAGCTATGGTACATCCTGATCCAGACATAGTTTCTATGCATATAACACCCCAAAAGAGAATTATCCTTTTCAGTTTGCTCAGTCTCCTCTTTAATGAATGCAAATTCATTAAAGCACGGCAAATTTTAGCTTTGCCATACAGCCTAGGCAATATAAAAGTCAAGCTAATGCAGTATAGTGTAGCCAACATTTTACAATTCTCCGTGTATAAAATGGATATGCTGTTACAGCTGAAAAGCCCTAGAAGATCAACCAGTTCCCTGAAAGGGACTACACATGGAGTCACTCCAGCATGGAGAATCCTACAAGGCCTCACTACACTCCCCTTCCCAAGAAGGACACTCTTTGATCTGCTGCTTGTCCACATAAAACAAAAACAAAATCCCACACTAGTGAAACAGTGCACATCCTCCCTAGGAGGCAAGCAAAGAGCACACACTACATGGAGCATCAATCTGCCTGCTGCAGGTGCTCAGCCTGGAGAGATGGGATGCAAAGGTATGCCCAACAGCATAGAAACAAGTCTGAGCCCAAAGCACTTGGCTCTATGTGGAATAATCCTGGTATTGATGCAGCTCCTCAGATTTCATGAAACTGAGATCTGAGTCAAGTTTTCTTTAAAAGGTTTTTGTTCAACAGGATCCTGCTCCTAAACAAATTGCAGATCGCTCCCAGTGGTTTAATGGAAGCAAGGGCACTGAAAAAATAGTCTATTTCCAGCAATAATGACATTGCTATTGATAATAACATGATGCATTCTTCTAATAATAAAAGTATCCCCAAAAAATTGCTCTGGAAGATATACAGCCCATTTTAGAAATAAGAAATTGAAGAACACAGAGTTCAGATCATTTTTCCAGAACTTCTAGGTAAATCAGTAACAGGAACCCAGAGAGAATTTAGCCATCCTGCCTCTATCAGTTATGACAAACATGAAAGTTATTTAAATGAGTGAGTGGCCTGGTATGAGAGCTGTAAATGGATATATAAAACAACAAAATCTGGCCCCAGAGAGAGAGATTGTGCTATCTCAGAGCTGAGATGAAGAAAGAAAAATAATTCAAAATTACACCTATAATATTTAGTGGAAATAAATATATGGGGAATAGACGCTTTAAACACCAATTTATAATTCTAAGTCAACATATGGCTTCACAGACATTAAGGACAGTTTTTCCACTGACTGATTGGGAAAAAAACCCCAACATTTTACTTTGCATTTTCTACAGAGCACCCAAGATTCAGCTACAGGGATTCGCATCTCATGTCCCATAATATTTGTTTTTTCCCAAAGTGTGCTATTTCAAAGAAAGTCCTACAAGGAAAGTGAAAAGTACACACTAATTTGAAAGAATTGTTAATAGAATTATAGGCAGTATCTTGCACTGTGGTAATTTTTAATAAACTGAAGATCAGTCAATTATCTCAGTAAAATACTCCTCTGGTGAGTGCACCAAAGATATAATCTTTATGTGTAAGTTCTTCTCTTTCGCAATAAAAGTACTATATTGGGTTTCACACTCAACCATGCACATGTGTTTTTTTAAATAAGGTAAATAAGTGTGTGCTGTAAGTGAATCAGCCTGGGTGTTTTTTGCAGTGTCTGGTCCTAAGTCATTACTTTAACTGAGTCTGTTAATACTCCCAATATTTAACTGCCCAAGTATTCCCACTTTTAAGGAAGTTATTCTAAGGCTTATCTGTATCTACTTACTGAAGTGGTACACAAACACAGGAAAATCCACTGCATTCATACTTTGCAAAGTCCTTTTTAAAAAGTTTATTTTTTAAAATATTCATCCTACTTCTTCCAAATATAATACCTTCTCACCTTTTAAAGATTCCCCTGTTTACATGGAGTGAGAATAGCTCCAAAATTAAAAATGCCAATATAGCCTCTGACTAAAGAAATCAGCATGCAACATACCTGGAATAAACTGAAAGCAGTGCCTGGGCTGCTCATCTCAACAGTCAACTTCTGTTCTGTTATTGCCACCTTTCAGGCAGGAGAGTATCTATTTGCCTCCCCTGAACACATCCCTAAGATAGCTGAGCACCTCAAAGGCAGGACTAAATTAAACAGGACAAAGTCTCCAGGCACTCAAGCAGTGCTTCTTTCTCCATCCTTCAGACTGAGCACCTGGTCCCTGGGCAGGCACTCAGCAGTGCCAGGAGTGTGCAGCAGTGACAGGGACCCTGTGACAAGGCTGGACTTACAGGATTAAAGACTTTATAAACTACAGAAAGCCACCCACCAAATCAACTGAAAGAACAGGGCTAGTGCCTGGGTCTCCCAAACCCCAGTCAGAAATGTCATCTCCAAGCACACCTCATCTGTATTTCCTCACACGTCTCCAGGTGTAAACAATATTGTCACATTAATAACCCTGCCCCACTACATGCAATGCCTTCTAATGACAGCAGGTATTTTTTCCTTTTTTTCTTGGCTAAGGGCTGAGCTGGAAAAATCCCATTTTAGACCTTTCAAGCAGGAGACAAACTCTGCATGTATGTTGCTGTCAAATTGCCACAGTGGGTGCATACAAAGTGAATATCATTACCTTTGCAGATACCAAATTCATCACCAAAGTCATCCTCCTCAGTGTAAAACTGGCACTTCAGCCCAGGACCACACTTGACACCATCCATACCCGAGACTGTACGATAGCAAGTCTCCCCCAGAGCAGCTGCACACACTCTGCAGCAGCCACAGTCATCCAGCACTGTTCGCTTACAGCGCGCGGTGCTTTTGCACGCGTTGCTGTCACAGGGATCGGGGCAATCCACTGCGTATTTCGCGCTCCAAGCAGCTCCAGTGTGCACGGGCAGCAGGAGGAGTGTGAGGAACAGGAAGCCCTTCATGTCTTGCAGGTGTAAATGCTCCATCCCAGAGAGCAGGTCTCAGTGCTCAGCCTGCTGGTGCCTCTTGCCGAGGGAAGCAGCGGTAAAGAATCCAAAGTGGTAGCTGCACACATCAGCCTACAAGTTTATGAGCTTTATACAAGTGTGTTGCCCACATGTTGCACCGTCGTCAGCTTCCTCAATCCGGCAGCGCTGCTCCTGCCAGCCTCCCTTGTTTCAGTTTATGAAATCCAGGATGAAGGTTGGATTAGCACTCTGCTGCCATCCAGGAATTGAAAAGCCTGAGCTGATGTAATCTGTTATGTTTAGTTGGTTGTTTTGCATGAGGACTAAAAACTCTCTCACATCCGTTTCAAATGCTCAAGGACGTCTGCCAAGAGTAAAAAAAAGTAAAAAAACAATCAACCCCGAGGAGGTTGCATACCTTCCTGCAGGACAGGGATCGCTCTGATGCTGGGCACACTGCTGACAGGAGAGCTCTGCTTTGCCATCACAGCTTGTACAGCCAGAAGAAAATGACACTGAATCATCTTACTGCTGAAAGAATAATCTTTAACAGAATAAATCCTTGCCATACTCTTTTAGGGAATGTAGACAGTTATTTTGAGGAATTAAATGAAATCATGTCATTTAATAGCCAAGCTCAGATTTTCAGTAGTTTTTTCTGCGTGCATTGAAATAGTACTTTTTAATCAGTATTTAAGTGAATTAAACAGTTCACTCAAAGATTACCACTAGAACCGAAAACCAGTCAGACAAAACCCATCATTTTGTGGGGTCTTCCACAGGAAGTTCAGGAGAATGAGGAATGAGCTGCCCCAACTTCACAACCAAAGGGGAAATCCCCATCCATCATCAGCACTGTCTGCAGAGCCTTAACATAGATTCAGGGGGCTGATTCTTCTCCTCTTTACACCACTTCTATTCTGACAAACTCTGTGATGTTGCTCTTGAATGAAATGAATGTAAATAAACAGAAAACAAATCTCAGTTTCCCCTGTCTCCCCTCTTAGACTTTATTTATCCTGCCAGAGCCTTGACAAGAAACAGCAAACAAGTGGAGTCCAGTGAAACTGATGAGCCACTGGAGAAATGAAAATTTCTGCACTGAAAAAAAATCTACCGGAAAGGAAAAAAGGAATAAGGCTAGCCATAAATAAACCTCTGAATACCAAAAGTTGTTGCCAGTGAAGTTAGTGGGAACCAAAGCAAACTGAACTCTGTGTGACCAGCTTGTCACTTGGGAATCCTGTCTCTCAAGTGGGCTAGGGACACTGCCAGTAGGCTGCCAAATAAAATGAAGGACTAGGCTAGAAATACAGGAGAGCAGAGAAGCCTTNTTACCACGGAGGGGAGGGGAGGGGAGGGGAGGGGCTGGCATACTATGTTTAACACTTGTCAGAGGGAGACTACACTCAAGCAAACATTTGCAAATATTCATCCTATACAGTGTATAATGACGTGGAACACAGTTCTCCTAATCATGGTTGTCTGTTGGCAGATATTTACATGCACGAGCTCATGCCTGGTTTCACATATATTCTTGGACCAATAAATGAATTTAAAATGTAAAAAAATTAAAATTAGGTTGAGGTCTCATATAAACCAAGGAAATACTACTGGTAGGGAGGAGCTGACAGCAATTAGCAGTAGTAGACAGCTTCATCTTCAAAATACAAAGCAACTATCCTCTAAGAAGTGAAAGGAATACTTCAAAGATGGAAATTAAAATTGCAGCTAAAGCCAGAGGAGGAAAACAAGTTTAAAGTTATAATGAGCCGGTCAATTAGAAATTTATGTCCTACCACTGACCCCATCACAACTAAAACATGGCAAAAGCCTGTTGTAAAAAAACCCAACAACCCAGTATTTCTTCCACAGTTCTCAGGTCAGCAGAATGATGTGAACCACTGCCCATGTCTTCTGGCACAGCGGCACAGCATAAACTAAAACTGCCATTGGTTTATATTAATAGGTCAGGCTGTAACCTGTGGGACTGAGGAGCCAGTGTAAATCCCACTGGGCAGTCCCTCAGCTCTCCCTTAAGTTAATTCACACCTGTACTTCAAACTCATGCTGGCTTGCTCAGAGGAGGTAACAGATGAGTGTGCAGACCCATCCACACATGTACTTAGACATTTATGCCTGGTAGTAACCACCAGCTGATAAAATGCTATTCCATAAATATTTATAGGAAATGCTCCCTGTCTAAAACACCGAACAAGATCCGAAAGGGCTACATTTCACATTTGAGTTTCTCACAGAAAAAATGTTCTAGAAAGATGATAAATAAAAAAATTACACACAGATGTGGTGAGGAAAAGAAATCATAAAAGGAACCAGCATACTCTCCTAGCAACTAGCCAATATTATTTGGAATAAGATGGAAACTGTATCCTATGCTTGGAGCTAGAAGCCAAAGTAAATTATTACAATGAATTAAAAAATACATGTAATGGAAGAAAACAATATGAACAGATAGACATCTGGCTTACGCATGAGTAGATGGAGGCAATAAGGATACTATGATCTTCCACACTGTCCACTGATTAAATAGTGAAATAAATCCAGTGTCACTCTTTTTGGTTTTAATATTTTTCTGTTATTTTACCTGTTGAATCCATTAAGCTTTCCTTTCCAGTGAAAAGCTTAATCTGCAAGACTATGAACTAAGGTCTTCCATGAAAATTGATGCAATGGGAATTAATGAAGCTTCCTCAGACATCAACAGCAGAAAATTTGCCACCATTATTTAACTTGTCGCACAAATCTCTTTCAAAGGTGGAAGACCTTCTAGATCAGATCAGAGCAAATTATTTTTGCAAATTTACAGCATAAATTGTCTTTGTGCCAGCTTACATCATAATTATATCACCATATATAATGTTTGGCACTCCTTTTAGAAGCAGAAAAGGTTTCAACCCTTGGGTTCCATGCTTTACAGAGACCCAACAATCTAATATCAGTGAGCTGTGTTTCCAGCTGAATGATTCTGGGAACCATTTTTCTAGTTCTTTTGCAATCTATGTCTCAAGCAAAAGCAGCCTGTGGGATGGTCTCGAGGTTATATTTATGCCCTCTGAAAAGTCTGACCCCACCTGTTAAAAATCCCCATGAAATGGCAAACTTCATGATACATGATTATTCTATGCTGATACACGGGCACAGCCTACTCACTAGGTTAATATGCTTTGTTTATTTTACTCTTTAGACAGACAAAAATTCACCTCCACTGTTCTGAACTTACGCATTCTGGCCACTGTTGCTCTACAATCTTTTGAACAAGTGAAGTCAGGATAAGCAGGAAGCACTAATATCTCTTTAAACATAGGCAAATGTTTAATGCATGACCCTTGTTGCTCATTTGCAAAAGGCAGTCCCTAAACTAAAAATATGTTACCACACATTCCTGAACAATCCAACCTTTTCCCAGGCTTCCTTTACAAAAAGCCATAAGCACAATGCTATATGAGAAGCAAAAATTCAAAGGGAAACACCAAAAGGAAGCTGAGCTGCAAAGTCCAAAATGAAAAGCCAGAAATAGGAAGTAAGAGATAAGAATCAGGCAAGTGAGATAGTGGCAAGGACTCCCCTGTATGATTTCTTTTCTTGCATCTTTTCAATGAATTGCTAATTACTCTTTGTTTCAGCTGTAACATAGCAACTCAACTTCACGCTGGTAAAAATAGATGCTTTGGGACATTTCCTACTTGCCGAAGGCAAGAGATGTTTACATGCTTTCTCCAGGCAGACCAGGTGCTACACAGAGAACTGGGTAGGCACAAACTGCAGGAGCTACTACAGAAATGACTGGGTATGGTGGGTTACCTGCAGAGAGCCTCAGGAATGAGAGCCACAGCTGCTTTGGAGCAAAAATATACTTGCCTGTATGTCCATGTGCAAATACATGGCATGTCCAGGCTGGGAGCTGCTAGACAAACCTACTGCACATGATTTCTTCTCTGAGTTTGCCATTGAAATGGAGCTGGGCCCTGTCAGGTCTGTGCTGCTTACCAAGCTCACATGGCACTGTCCTGTTCCTCCATGGGCTCCAGTCATGGCTGGCTCTGACTGCAGGACTTCTGCCCTAGGTCACCTCTTCACAGAATGGGTATTCCCAGTGATTTTACAATCACCATAATAATCTACATAGCAGAAATTACTGGCTTTCTATCAATTCAATTATGAATCAAGTCAAATAGGTTTCTGTGCTTGGAGAAGGTGTTCAAGAGGCAAAATAAAAATCACAGAATGGTATAAAAGTTCTACTACAAAGCAGCAAGGATCAATTTTTTCCATTGCGGACAAGTCTGAGTTTGTCACACACAATAAATAAGTAGTTGATTTAAATGGCAAAACATGATGAAAAAATATGTTGTGACTTTGTTATGCTGAAATTTTTTTAATACTTTCAAGTCATCTACATTTCCAGAGGAAGAAAGGTGTTCAGTGCCCAAGACCTCCAAGATCCATACCAGGGAATTTCTGAACAGTACAAGAAAGTCACATACCTTTTCTATACTTCAGAAAATTTGCTTCTCTGAATACAGTGATCACTCACAGCCCAAAACTCTGCCTTCACACACACCCATCCTATCAATAGTTTTGTCAGGAGCTGTTTCTCCTCTGACACTTCTTGTTTCTAAGAATCTAAATCACCCCAGATAAGTCATATGTATACCTAAGGAGAAATAAAGCCTTTCTACATAGAAAAACACCTTTTCAGGACTGATCTTCAAATATTCTGTTTCTTTATCAATTTAAAAATAAATAAATAAATAAATAAACCCCAAACCAACAAGATATGAATGACAGTTCTTTGTATGTTCTGTTTGAATGGTCAGGTGTCCATATGGTAAAGAGTTTTAATGCTGAGATAATGTGACGATTTTGTCCTTCGCTGTTTGACATAGTAAACGGATGTAGGAACACACACTCATTTCTCTATTGTCAGGAAGCCTCTGCTCTCAGTAGTTCTCTGCAGAACTAGAATAAGATATATTAGACCTGAAAAAGCGTTTTCGTCAGTTTTTTCAGGACATAAACAATAACTCAACAGTCAGTAAAATTACAAATACCATATGGATTTTATCCTTTCTCTATGCAATCCAAATGGTAATTGTACTCTGACTCTACCAGTCCCTGATAAATTCCCACTGAAGAAAAGTTTGTTCTCAGTAATCTCAAAGTGCACCATTTGATTTTTAATTCCCAGGTATAGATATTAGAAGCAGATATTTTAGGATTGGTAGGGAGTATCCTTTCACTTGCAACTCAAGTTGATTTCTGCTATCTAAGATAAAAATGTTGATAACCTTATACGCCCTAAAGGAAATAGACCCATACCTTAAGTATTAATGTGATTTCTACTTTTCTGTACTAAAACATGTCTTTTGTTGCAATTAAGTAGTGCTATTGTCTTACAACATTTCTGCAAATGTTTTAGTCATGCTTTATATATAGTTTTGACTTGACTAAGTAGCTATTTCCTGTAATTAATGACAAACTTATTAAAAGCTTGTTATCTTCTTGTGCTCCATGTGTTCTTAACCAGCAAATTTGTAGTCATATATGTGAAATGTTGAGTTATTTAAGTTAGGGTTAGGTGTCCTCATGAGCTAATATTTCCATGTAGTCTTTGCAATATAGCTAGGATGATTTCCACTGGCAGAGAAAGGCCCATTTGAACTAATTAACTTAGATAAGCAAGTTTATCAAACTTATTTTGATCATCATTTTTCTTTAAGAAGAAATCTCTCCTTTTCCTAAGTATTCATCTTTGAAGTATAAAGGTTTTCCAGAATTATTAGGTGATCCCAAAAAGACCAGAAGAGGAATTCTGCATTTCCTAAGTAATTCAATTTCAGGGAAGAGACAGACAAGGCCTGAAAGGAGTCAGGACACCAACGGGAACTATTCCAGTGTTTCACATACTTGCTTTCCTTGGGATGAGTGGCTGTTTTATGTCAATTTGGGGGGTGTTCTGGTGGGGTGCCGCGACCTACTGAAAAAATCTCCAGCAAAAAGCCACTCGGCAGTGCCACTGCACTCACACACACACTGGATAGCTTCTTCGACAAGTCGATGGCAAAGAGATGGGAAGGGTCTTNCCCCCAGGTTTATATAAGGGGGAGCAGAGAACAGCTGGGACCAATGGTCAGAGGGCACAGGGGCGGTTCATAGGTGGGACGAGGGTACAGGAGCCCATGGGGAATCTGAGGGAGTGGTGAGGAACAAGGTCCAATGGGAGAGTGAGGAAGGGAGAACTTTCTAGGGCAAGGACATGTAGGGCATAAGGGGGCGGGGAGGCCAGCTGGCCAACCGGGGAAGCAGAACTGGCATATATTAACATAATGAAACAGGGCATCCTGGTAGAGGCCTTTTCTGTCGCTCTAAGCTAAGGAGGATTTCTGTCTCTAGGGAGAGTCCCACCAATGGACTCCCTTTGTTCACTGTGAAATGGGTGCACTGGCCCCCACACTTTTATTGCCACTTCTCTGTACTACCCGATTTCTCTGACTGACCCTTAGTGCACATTATACTGCTTTTCTTCTTTATTACACTGTGCTCTGTGTCTGATCTATATGCAAGTTTACTTATGCCACACATGAAAAGCACCCTAGAAATAGGAGTGCAATAGGCTATATCCCGTCATTCCATCTTTATTGCTTTCTCTTGTTCACAGTCATCACACTCCATACATCTTGTCTATCCCAGCTGAAGCCTCTAAGAGTTTGGATTAACTGGAGCAGAGTCTCATTAAAGGAGACTTTTGGTGGCTGGTCCTCGGGCATCTCCATGCTATATGCAATTGGTATCTACTTCAGTGAACAGGCTTGGACAAAAACTGAATTGGTATCTTGGCTTCCATGAAAAGAGGCACCAGTCAGGGTCTCTCAAAATCGATGCAGTTGGAGCGACCTAACACAGGACCTTTATTTTTCCCCGGTGTGGCAAGAGGATTTTCACACACATGCTCCCTTAAATCCTTTGTCCTTCGCCCCATAAATATGGCTGTGTTTTCAAATATTAATTTTTTCTTTCCCTGGGGTACACATATTGTGGGTGAATGCTGACCCTAATGACTTCAGTGCTGTGTCAGCAGGGCCAGGATTTCACACGATACTTTCAATGTTTTATGATCTCTGCTATGTGTTTTTTACTCAAAATATGGAAAGGAATGTTTGCAAACAAGCTCTAATTAGAAATCAATGAGGTGTAACAGCTGCGAATTGCCTGTGACAAATTTAGTCTCATTAAGCAACAAAACTGCTAGAAAGCTTAAAATTATAAATTATAAGCCTACAAAGAGCTTAATAACTTCCAAATCTAGTTTAGCTTGTATTTCATTATTTTCAGCTTTGATATATTGCTGGAAGAGGGGTAATAACTAAGCAATATTTCAAGTGCAGGACAGAATCTTGTGTTTCTACTCAGAAGTGTGGTCATTTATATGCACTCATATACACTTAGCATGTATGAGAGAATAAAATATAATACACAAGTAGTCTTGGGTTTTTTATTTTATTCATTGATCAACCTTAGTTATTTGATCAATTGATGGTAATTTTCAGTCATTTATTCAAATGCCCAGAAGATTTATTCTTTAAGAAAACTACCTGGGGGGAAAAAAAAGAGTATGGGTGAAATATACAACACTGGAGCTATCTTTCTAACTTGTGGATCTGGCAAACTGAATATGTGATTTCCCCATAATGGCATATTATTCTCCTTTACTTTATTTCCTGAATTGTCATAGACTGAACATGGGCTATTGTAGATGTTTTCTGACTGTGATAGAATAAGCTTTTAAAGCAAGAAATATTTCTGAAATAGTTCACAATCAGATGCACTTTCTTGGATGTTTTAGCAGATAGCTGCTACTCAATCCTGTGTTCTAATTGTGCCCCACACTGTATTATGGATCCTCTTCCCTGTGCCAGGTGTTGGCCTGTAATGTTTTGGACTACAAACACTGGCTGGGTGCTGGGTAAATGTCTCACCCTGACAGTAAAGAAGCCGCAAAGGGAACACAGAGGAAGGTCAGCTGCAGATAGTTGTTGACAGTAAGAAACGGCCCCCAAAGCTGTGGTGTACAACATGTTCCTTCATGTGGATCCCATGAGGCCACTTTGGCCAGAATTGGGCAAAGTACCTTCAGTGCTAGCTATAGTGGCTTTTTCTGTTTTATAAAACAAGAAACATTTGGTTTTTTCATTTATAAAGTACTGGATGTAAAAATTAAAAGTCCATTTTCTACAATCAGCATAAAGGGAAAGGGTATTTTTTTTTTTGTCTATTGCCTAAGATAAGTGCCTGAAACAGGAGTTGGAAACCACCAGCTGTGCAGATGGAAACCCTTTCAAAGTCACCAGAAGTGTTCGTCTGGGCAGATGCTTCCCAGGATGGCTAAGCTGCAACCAAGCATCATGAGGAGGGAAAAACCCCACCCAGTGCTGCTGGTGGAATAACAAACCCTTCTGGAAATTGCTGTCCCAAATATGAGTGTCAAAATGGGTAGCCTGACTTCAGTAACTGGGTGCAGGGGAGGGAAACAAGGGGAGGGAAAGAGGCCTGGAAGAAAAACAATTTAAATATCCCTTTAGAACTGAGTCTAGCTTTTGTGTTTCTCTTTTGTGTTTTGTGAGAGCTTGTGCAGGTACTCTCAATATTTTTGCTCAATGAGGCCAGGATCACTCGAAAAAATCAACACCATTGTTCATAAGACAGAACAGTCTGTCAGAAAGTAAGGTGTTTTTTAGTAATTCAGGGCTCTGATATGCAGCCCCTGTACAATCTCACTGTGACACTGCCTGGCAGATTGTTGCTGCAGCAGAGTCTCATTTCACAGGGCAAGTTAACTGCAACCACCCATTTTTACTCCTGGACGTGAGCAAACACCACTCCACTCCACTGTGGATGTGGTAACCTCTAAAGCTGATGTACCTAGAATCATGAGCATCATAGCCCCCTGTATCACCCTTTTCAGCACACTCATATTCTCACCTACCTACATTTTACTATAGAGCCACACCAAGGAAACTAGTTTAGAATCCATCCCTTGGGAATATTGCAGAAAGAAATATTACATTAGTACCAATCTGTCTGTGCAATATCTTCAGTGCTGCAGGAATAATTGCTGCCTCCCCATTTTTCTTTTCATTATGATGTGGATTGTACATAAGAGGAATTTGTTGGCAAGGTCTGGCTGGACCACGTTGAAAGACAGGGCTTCTCACAACCACCAGTGACAGGGAGCAGTGCAAGTTTCTCCACAGTCCTCCATCAGCATGCCCAAAAGCACCAGTTCTGAGAATAATTGTGAGCTCAGTGCGAACACTTGTTACTTGAACTCTGCTAAGACCAGTTTCCAGACAGGACTGTGGCTTTTGGCAAGGGATGTCCATGCCCAAGATTTTAACCAGTGAAAGCTACATCACTGTCAATGTGGTCTGTTGACATTTTGAATATGTCACAGGTTTCACACGCATACTAGTCCAAAGTCTATTTTCATGCATCTGCTTTTTTCTGGTATCAGTTTTCTGATACTGTTTCTGGGCTGAAAGAATGTCTAGTACAATTTTGGCCATAAGAGCTTGAGACAGACTGACCAGTGCATCCTGAGAGGTGACGTCTTCTACAGTGTTTCAAGATAACCTAAACCAACAACCATGTACCATTTTTCCGTTTAAATGGAAATCACAGCATCATAGAATCATTTGTTTTTGAAGGGACCTGAAATATCATCTGTTCCAACCCCCCTGCCATGGACAGGGACACCTTCCACTAGAACACGTTGCTCAAAGCCCCACCTAACCTGGCCTTGAACAATTCCAGGGATAGGGCAACCACAACTTCTGGGCAACCAGTTCCACTGCCTCACTATCCTCTGAGTAAAGGATTTCTTCCCAGCATCTCATCTAAACCTACTCTCTGTTTGAAGCCATTCCCCCTTGTGCTGTCACTACATGATCTTGTAACAAGTCCCTCCACATCTGTCTTGTAGGCTTCCTTCAGGTACTGGAAGGCAGAAATTAGGTGACCCCAAAGCCTTCTCTTCTCCAGCATGAATAATCCCAATTCTCTCATTATTTCTTCACAGGAGACGTGCTCCATCCCTCTAATCACCTTCATGGCTCTTCTCTGGACTTTTTAATTAAAAGTTAATGAAATACTCATGACTATTACATTTTAGTACAGGAGTGATTAAGAGTGATTAAATTAATATTTAATTTTTTCATTTACTGATATTGTTACTGTTCTAATTATCCTTATTTTAATTTTCTATGTGGCTGCAGAGAGGCTTGGTTTTTTATTGAAATAAAGGTGTTGTAGAGTGTGTTAATAGCGCAATGTTTCTGGCTTTTTACCAAAAAATGTATTAATAATTCATAAGAATGAAGTCTGTGAAATTCTATTGTTTATATATTAAATCTAACATATGCCTTTGTAAGTAACTAAGGTACATAAATTCCTATTCCGTTATTATATAAGGGTGCTTTTTTTTTGATAAGCCCTTTTTTGCTCATCTGTCTGTGGTTCCTTGCTTTGAAAAAACCTGTGCCACCTTGAATTGAATTAGGATTAAATCAAACCTACTTGTAATCTATTGCACATTAATTACAAAGTGTTACAAGTCAATCCAAAAA
The DNA here is from genome assembly GCA_013389985.1 of Dryoscopus gambensis. NCBI lineage: Eukaryota > Metazoa > Chordata > Aves > Passeriformes > Malaconotidae > Dryoscopus > Dryoscopus gambensis. The sequence goes on along the minus strand of WEIT01040343.1, from coordinate 8,083 downwards.
GAGCTCATTCAGATGATTGTGGGGTTATAAGCATACTAGGATAGATGTGTCTGAACCATCTAGGCCAGGTCATTAATGAGATTAGGATATATTTTTGAAATTAGCAGTTTGTAATTAAAATTGTCCCAGGCATTTGAAAATTAGTTGCTCTAATTTGTCCGACTATGATGAACTGACTTATACAGATTTCAAAAGAGCCTTCTGAGTTTATTTCTTTTTGGCAAGTATCCAAGAAAATTATCTTGAACATCTGATGGCTTGTTTTGTTTTAATTCTGTTTTCTAAATGTTTCGTCCTGATGCCAGATTGAGTTGCCCGAAAGAAAGGTTACTTTTACAGCTTGCTAGATAGTGGGTGGCTCTGTTGCCAGAAGATAAAACAAAGACTTTGACTAGAAGCTGGGGAGGCATGTCCATGCTCCAAACATATCACCACACTTTCAGGCAACAAGAGTTGTTGACAATAAATAATGACACCTTCTGTACTGAGAAATAGAAGTTTGTTTAAAAAAATAATTAACAAAATATTGCACATGCAGTGCATTAGATGTACAGCCAAAACTAGTACAAAACATCAGGCACTACTGCCCAGCACAAGAGCAGTATGAACCTAAGGACTGAAACTGACTAGCATATGCACCCCAGTGTGATGTGTGAGTATGAGCTGTCAGTTCCCTCTTGTGGATAGAGAGGCAAGGGCTGCGTGCAGCACTGTGTGCTCTGCATCAGTGCCATACATCACGTCAGTGCCATTTGCCAGGTCTTTGCACTGCCTGATCAGCCTTGGGGGCCACTCTCTATGCCCAGTCATGACTATGTGACAGGCAACAAGCAAGTCAGACCTCTCAGAAAGTAATCCTTAGGAAATACTGCTTACCTGGAAGACATCAGTAAAAACAGATATAGAGCCAAAAGTGTGTCGGAGAAGTCAGCTCTGCAGAGTTGAAGCTGAAAAGTGCAAGCATAGACAGGACCATACAGAAGGGGAGAGGGATTCCTTAGGCAGGATCCCTTAATCCACTCATAATTTCCAGTACAGATAAACATAGCTCAGGAGATCTGGCGTGGTACAGGAAGCCAGTGTTTAGGAACTGGGAGGTACTGCGTGAGGGGACACCTCACAGGCACCTAGAGATTAATGTTAAGGCATATCGTGTTAAAAGAGACAAGACTAACTTTCTGTCGCTGAATGAAGTGGAATTGCAAATGCTGTGTTAGTATGTTTAGTAAGCTCTGCCACATGCTGCTGAAAGTGAGCTCTTCTCAGTCTGGTCACTAATGTGTTTCCAGCTTAATTTTTCCAGGCTTTGTTAATGTCTATCATTGCAAAACTGTAACAGCAGTGCTTTCAGCAGTGAATGACACCAATGAACACCTCCTTTTCCTGGACCATTCTTCTGCCTGTCTCCAGCTGCAGAACCAGTTATCCTTCCACCATGTGTTTTCAGAGGTGCTAACAAAATGTAGAACTGTGGCCACAGTAACAAAATGTAGAACTTAGCAGCCACACTGCAGGACTCCTGCCACTCTCCCTGCCCCAGAGTGCCCCTCCTCACACGGAGAGGTGGAGAGGTGGGAGGGCCAGCACTCTCCCAATACACTGGTATTTCAAAGCTAGCAAAGGCTTCCCTCCTATTACACGGGAAGGGAATAAAGCCTCAGGGTGGACAGAAACTGCGTCAAGGCTGCTGCTCTGCTCACTGTTGCTGGGGGAGGGGTTACTGGCCCTGGGGGCTGAGATACCCACCCTGGTAAGTGGGTGGGTGGGTGGGTGCATGANACCCATAAAGAGAAAAAAGATTATGTGAATGAAGTAATTGCAGGAGATCACACACAGGAAGCCCAGTATCTGAACTGTAATGAATCTGCTGGGTTATGGTTTCCAGATTTTATCACTCACTCTTTCCCATCAGTGACAGAGACAGCCACTGTTCACATGAATGAGGAAGTAAAAGTTTTGCCTTCACCAAGTTACACACCAATTGGTGGCCACTGGGCTGCCTGGTGTGGAAAGTCTCCTGTCATTTACCCCACGAAGTTAAAAGGGACTGATTTGTGTTTGCAACACCCTCTGAGACACCCAGCTGTAAAGTGAGAACAGCAGTACATTATTCTTTCCACTTTTATAAATCTTTTGCTTTTTCCCTTCAGTTTTTCCAAGTTCTCTCTGTATTCCAGTACTGAGCCAAATCCCACTGACATCTTCTAAGGTCTTCCTTCGCACGACGTTGAACAAGAACTGGGTCTAAGCCCCCACACACCACAGAGGCAGGTTTTATTGCACTATGGGCAACAACCAACCCAGTTTTGTGGTGTCCAGTTGCTTCTTTCCTGCATAGCCTTTGTGAGACAGGGCTTGTTCTGCTCTGCTCAGAACTGTGACATGGCTCCTGGTCAATAATCAAGGCCAGTAGGTTGTTATGCTGGAATTATTTATTCATGCCTCTGCAGCATGCCAGAGTTACAGTATTTGGTACATATTAGTGCAATAAGCAAAGAAGCAGAGAAACCCTGCAGACAGATGCTTCAAAACTGTTAGTTACAGAAGACCTAGTGAATATTTGGAAGGTAATAGAGTACAACAAGCTAACCACAGATTTGTTCAGAAACACACCAGGTCCTCCTGTTACTAGAAGTCTGTTGAAATCCATAGCCAGAGACCTGTTTGTTTTGACAGATGTTAGATAGGAACTGTGTTAAAGAACTATAATTACACCCATTACAATCAGTATTTACACTTTTTGAGCAAACTATTAACTGAAAGAGTGAGATTATGAACCAAGCTGTGAGATGATTTAGTTGATTTGATCAACAAAACAAAACAATACCAAAACAAACAAGAAAAACCAACCCCCCCCCCCCCCAAAAAAAAGAAAAAAAAGATCTAGAGAAAGAATTATTTTTATCTCTATATTTATATCTTTATAATGAAGACTAATTGAAAAACTGTTTCTCTGTTTAGTATTTTAACTCTTTGAAATTGAATTTACATAAATCTTTAATAGTGCTACAATGAAGTATTTGGAGTTTAATAACATCACAGATAAATATTTGAACATTTTAAGCTTTTGTTCTATTTTTTCTCATTCAGCAGACATCTCATTCATTATCAGTCTGAAACTCAATTTTTGTGTAAGTACATATTAACAAATGTTGCCTTGTCCCAGGTGCAATGAATACTTTCCCATCCCACTAAGAAGTAGAATGGAATCCAATACAAAGTATGATTTCTAAGTGGCAGTTTCCTACTAAAGATTAATAATGGAGTTATCTGTACAGATGTGGATATTTTGAACTGTTCTCCGAAGGCTGTGTTGGTATCAGCAAAGCTGTAAAGCTGGGAGGTACATTTCAAAGGTGGTACCCTAAAAGCAGCAGCATCCAGCTCTAATGCATAGCACAATATTTATTAGAATGCTCTTGACTGTTTCATGGATCTCTGTCTCCAGAAATTGTTTTTTTAATCCAGTGAATATATTTTTCAGTCAGCCGTGTATAAACTCCAGGTATGCCTCCTTTTCCACATTTTCTTCCAAAAGAAACAATCCCACGGTACTGACCAGCACAGATTAATGGCCCCCCTGAATCTCCCTGAAAGACAAAGCAGAAGTAGCTGTCAGCATGTGTCCATTTCTCTCCAGAGGAGCATGCAGTGCCACCTGCAGTGCACAAGCCTGTTTGGAAATGTTACCTCTAACCTTTTCCAGCCTATGAAATGGAGCAGTTGGCTTACATCAATTCATAGGAGTTGGGTGAGGTATAATGAGAAGTTGCTTTTCAAACCTGAGGGAGCCTTTGATGCAAATGTTATAGACCAGCAGGGTGCTATTATAATTCTATTTCAAATTATATTTTTTATTGCTAGTGTAAATGGAGTCTCACTTCTTTATCAATTGTCTCTTCTGGACTCAGCACGGAAAGTATCAAAAGAAGTATCCAGTGTCCCAACAGTGCTTTTGGGTATAAAGTTAATTCTGTTGTGGGACACTTTGCATCTATTCAGATGTTGATTTCTGAAGAGGATCAGATAATTCAGACCCTGACAGCTCTTCTTTTTTGCCCATAACTACAGGGGGTGTCTAAGGAGAGCACCATAGCTAAAGAAATGTACCTGAAGTCAACAGATAATGCCAGGCTCAAATTCTCATACTCTCAATCCTGATATGTACATTGACCTAAACAGAACAAAGTTTTCACACTTCTTCACAGCAATGAAGTCTCTTAGAAATGTGGTTAAAATCACTTCATTCATGATCAGCCTCATAAGATGTCTAGCACTGCTTTGTTCCCAGAGAAAAGAGAGCCATTGTTAAATATACATGTCCTCCTCTTTGCAACTTTGCTTCTTACCTGGCAAGCATCC
>WEIT01040342.1:69821-80904 GCA_013389985.1 Dryoscopus gambensis | reverse complement strand
TGGCACTTTTACTGGAGATTTCACTGCTCACATAGACTTGGACAGTCATTCCGATTCTCCAGCAGTAGTATGTGATTAAACCTAGGGTATAAGAAATATGGAAAGATTTAAGGAATGGCTGTGAATGGCAGTGAAAATCCACCACAGCTAACACAGCTTCATTTCTCAGTTATTTTAAACCTGCATTTCTTTATTTCAGCATCCTTTATAGCTTAATTACTGCTACAGGAAGAGAAAAGAGAAGAGATGAGAAGAGAGAAGAGAGGAGAAGAGAATTCAGCCTTACTGGTAAACACAGGGACTGCATTTACTGTCTCTCCATGGTACCAAAATAGTCTCCAGGTTTAAAGCATAAAAATTAATTAAGAAAGTACTATTTGTGAACTAGGTTCAGGTTTAAAGCATAAAAATTAATTAAGAAAGTACTATTTGTGAACTAGGTTTTCCAAGTTTACCTCTGTACCTATGTGTTTATCCTTTTCACCTTCATATTATCTTACACTGTCTTCTAGTTGTTCGTGGAAGACTGAATTTGATTGTAGATGACTAGGTTATAATTTAAACTTTATATATTTTAGTAAAACACAATGTCCATTTACAGATTATGTTTAGACTTTATCTCTGCAATAGTAAATTGCTTTCAAAAAAGCAACAGCAAATACTGCACTTCCTTTCTATCAGGAAGCATGGGCACACATTAAAAGACTAGCTGTTCAAGTCTAAGACAAAATATAGGCATAATCCACACATCTTTTTCTTTTTTAAAGAGCTATTTTGTCTTCATATCTGTGACAACTGATTTACTCATAACTACAAAATTTTTAATAAAAATATTATGGGAATCTGGCAGTCTGTCTAAGAACATTTTTCTGAAATCTCTAACAGGTTTGCTCACCATCTCACAGATGCATTTGTAACTTAAATCTGATGGTGCTATAATGGCCCTAGTTTTAATGTTACCCAGTTTAAGTTTACTGGAGTAGTTTCTCAGAATTACCACAACTGTCTCTGATTTTATAGGTGATACAACAAGAACCCATTAATACTGACATTCTGTCATTATGTACAGTTATCTTAGTCTACTTGAGAAATAAAATCACTGTCTCAAAAAATTCTGTTTTGTTTTGAACATGTTGACCCACTCTCTCCAGCTATCCCCAAAGCCCCTGAAAGCTCCTGGCAATACCTAGATATAAACTAAAAACATTCTTTTATTCTTTGGTGCTCAAATTTATTTAACACAATTACTGGACTATTGTAATTAACTTCTGTTTGAGCAGATAGGTTCATGAAGTTGCTCTAAGAAAATGCAGCCTTTTGAATTCAATTTTAACATCTTTAAATACATCTTTAAATCTGTAACCTTTACAGTGTTTATACACTTTTCCCTTTCAATTCAGTTTCATACGTCCTTTTGAAAATTTTCACAATAAGCTCCCCCCACTGTTAAATGGAAAAATTTCATATATAGTGACAGCAATTGTATTTCACAGCAATTAAATTATTGAATCTTTTTAACTGTAAACAGAAAATCAGTGATGAAAGAATGGGTAATAGAATATGCTGAGTTGGAAGGGACCCATCAAGATCATCAAGTCCAACTCCTGGTCCCATGCAGGACAACCCAAGAATCACACCATGTGCCTGAGAGCATGGGTAAATGCATGCAGGCAGTTCTGTGGTATTCCCTCAGTACCAGTAGGCCAGAAGTCAGAATATCAAATAAGCAGATGTTGCTATTTCAACTCTTTATTGCCTGTTTGGGAGGAAGGCATGGTTCCGAAGAGGAAAGCTAGCTAGAGGTAGATCTCACAGCAGGACACAGACCAGCTAGAGTAGTATCAGAGATAGGCAAGTGAAATAATTTCTTCCCCTAATTAAATTATATGAAAGCAAAATAACTAAATCTGACCATAGGCTTCCTTTGTATTTTAGCGGGGGGAAAAAAGCATCCTGAATTGTAGAAGACTTTTTAATCTTCATGAGTCAAAGGATGTGGGCTTTGAATTAGAAAACAAACAACCCACTCTGCACATATATCAGCTGAGGTAATGTTGATTTTGAGATATCTAAGAAATGAGTGGTGGGGAATGGTTAATTTCTTTACTTGAACTAAATATAATTAATTATCAAATAATTCAAAGGCAGTAAAATGTAACCTTTCCTTTGCTGAATAGGTAGTAAGTAACTCTCTCTTTGCCTAAAGGGAGGAAATTCATCCAGAAAAAAAATTCCCATTTTGCAGACCCATTTTGCAACTTTAATTGAAAGCAGCACATCAGAATATAGGAAGCCTCTCATCCACACACTCTCCACATCCCTCTCAGTGTACATATTCTGAGTTACAGCCCTTGTCTTCAAGCAGATCAGAAAGAGATGTGAATTCTGTGTTTCTTCGTGCTCTCTCTTATATACATTCCCCATGATTCTTTCCTCATCTATTTCTGTTTTAAATTGTTGAACCTCTGAACCTTTCTGTACCTCTAGTTTTGATTTCTGCCTGTCCCATAAGGATGCCCTTGTGGCAGCAGTAGTCAAAGAAAGCAGGGAAAAAAGATTGACACTCCTCTGAAGCCAGAGATGAGGGACTGTACCCTCAGCCACAAATAACTAAAATATCCCACAAAACAGGTGGGTAGCTTCAGAGAGAAACTACAAGAAAAAGAAAGATTAGGATTGTATGAATCTTGGCAAAGTCTAAGGGCAGGAAAAATTGTAGCAGAGACCAAAGATGAGCAGAGGAAGTAGGCAGAACAGTTTAACACAAACAATAAACAGAGACTGCTCTTCAGAGAAAATGGGCTGCTACCAAAGATACAATGGTAGCAGCTAAGGAGCAGTAACACAGGAATGGAAAGGCTGAGGCCATCTCCACAGGATGCAGATGGAGAGGAGAAATGAAGCTGTGTGTAAGGCATGATGGCAGCTAGGAACAAGTGATGTGAGTGTGCAGTGATGCTTACTTTTTCCATAAAGTACTAACATTTCTTGAGAAATCTTGCCTTCAAAATTATTTGGATATGAATTTTTGCTAATACAACTGGCAAAACACAGGTTAATTTCTCATATGGGCTACATCAGGAACACCCTGAACCATCTATCAAAAAAAAGATATCTGTCTGATATAACTGATAAAAAAGATTAAAAACTCATCAGGAGAATAACGAAGGTAAATATTTGAATAGAATATAATACTCATTTCATTACAAAACAAAGGATGAAAGGATGACAATATTGGTGCAATGGTGTTCCAAACAAACCTAATAATTAATACTACAGGTCAAAACCTGAAAAGTTGCAGGAAAAAAATAAGCCATGCTGAGGGGGAAAAAGACCAAACCAAACCTAAGAACAACTAAAAAAAACCCCAACAACAAAACAAACCCAAAATACAACAAGCAGGCTGGAAACAAAGACGTTAGACTCACATTGAATCAAAACAAAACAAATCTTCTGCAGAATTTGCAAACTGCTGTGAGAAGTCAGGAAGAATTAAATTCATGAAGCCTAAGCCAAAAACAGCAACACAGACCAGAGAAATGCTGAAGATGCAGAAGAGAGTAATTTGCCGTGTTAAGAAATTCTGAATGGCAAATGGAACGATAAATCCCCTTAGGGAAACTCCAGGCCAGAGAGTAACAATGACAAAAAAGCATGTAGAACAAGACATAGAAAAACCAGAGGACATAATAAATGCTAAGTCTAAGGTCAAATGGATGGGGAGAGTGCCAGCCTTGTGTCAAAAGAAAAGGTTGAATCTCAAGCCATGGATAAGAGAAAGGCCAGGCCTGAGATTAAGGAGGAGGAGGAAAAGGAGGATGAGGTACAGCTAAAGCAGAAAGACAGCAGAAAGCAGAGGGGAAAAGATCAATCTGAATTAAAAAAAAAAAAAAAGACTAAGGACAAAACTGAAGTCAAAGAAACAAAATCCAAAGAGAGCTTCAAGATCATGCTGAGACTTATTGACATTAAAGATCAGATGAAACAACAAGAGTTCCACATAATAGCCCTCAAACTTGTCAAGGTACAGCATTCAGAGACTGTAGACAGGGAATAAGATTAATAGAAGACAGAATAATCCACCCAGTGGCATGGAGTTCAGATCATCTTTTGGTCCTCACTTCAAGTATCTAGTTAAGTCTCCTTGGGACTTTTAATATTATTTCTGTTTCGGAAACTAACAGCAAGAAATGTACGAAAAGGCACTTAAACAGCTATTACAGCAAGGCTCTTGCTATGCTCGAGGTAATGTTAATTATCTCTGTCACTTCAAAGTTATTACTAGTAAAGCAATTACCTTTGATGAAATTATACATGCCTCTCTATGTACGAGCAAACTCTGATAAATATATCTGTCTTTCTCCCTTATGATTTTTTTAAGAGCCTAGGTGATTCAGGAAAAAATTCTCCTAAAATTTGCACAGCCAGAAAGACTGGAATAACTAAAAATTCATTCAATAAAAACTCATACATGAAAGCCATCTCATAAGTAGGAAAGGTTTTCCTCTTTCCATAGATGATGTGTCAGATACTATCATTGCTGGTTAAGCCACTGAGCTGGTTTTCACACACCCCATAAAAATGCAGTGTAAGGTAAGGGAAACTGCAATCCCAGCTATCAAGCTGAAATCGGTGCATCAAAATCTGTCTGCACTTAGAGAATTGCCTATCTAGCTGCATAAATTTCCATTCCTATACTATTGAAACATATTTCCGATGGATAGAACATGCACAGGGAGGTTATTCCAGTTCAATGTTGAATGTAACTGGAAGTTGCCAAGGATACAAAGCAGAGGGTCCAACTGACAGCAGCAGAGGTTCTGAGACTTCCTTCTCTTGGAAACTGAGCTCTTACTCATTTTCACCTCCATGGTGTTTCCCAGTTCTCCTGAATGAAACTAAAATATCAGTAAGACATTTCACAGAATGTGACCCATCTATACTGCATCTCCAGAACGAACATTTTTGGAGAACCTTTCAACGTAGCACATCCCTGAGGACATCACCAGTCCTGACTCGCCCGGGGCCCAGGACCCCCCATCAGCCCCAGCCCGGTGATGCCGCAGCAGGGCCGGTCCCCAGCTCCCCACAGCCCTGCCCGGCCCTGCCACGGCCCCGCTGAGCCGGGCACAGCTCCCCACAGCCCTGCCCGGCCCTGCCACGGCCCCGCTGAGCCAGGCACACAGTGGGCCGATGGCCCAGCCCGGCCTCTCCCTGCCAGGGAGGTTCCCGATGCTGAAGCTGCCCGGGTGCCCTTGGCTGCCCTGCTCCTGACCGGGGGAACAGGTCCTGGCTGAGAGGCCCTGCGCTGCTGCTCTCCATGCGGAGCAGCTGACATTTCTGGACCCTGTGCTACCGTGACACAATGTTACCAAGTTGAGAACTGCAAGTGAAACGTTCACATGGCAAAAAACCCCTACTGTGACCATACCCATGCTGACAGAAAAATGAGGACCATCTCCTTTTAGCAGTTGTCATTCCATCCATAGCATAATCACCAAAATCTGCATCTCCTAAGCCCATGATATATCTTTTCCCAGCCACCATCATGAGAACTATGAGGCTTAAAGCAAACACATGAAGATAAACCCACACCAAACACTGCAGCAGAACAAACTCACACAATCTCTTAAGAAAGGAAACTAGTTATCGCTGATTTTTTTATAACAGTCCTCTATTTCCTGTTTCTCCGCCCAGACTAACTAATGCATTTGAAATACCTCTAAGCACTAAATTCAACTCCAATGCGTACTCAAAATTGCTGACTCCACAGAGACCAGAGTCTTACTCTAGTCTCTATTCCTCTTATCTGGAGAAGCTTTCATTTTTTATTATAACCTATCTTCACTCTTTTTTACATTATTGAGCCACCTTCTTAGCACTTTTGCCTGCCACAGAGGTACTGTCTCTCAAATAGTCTCAGTGCTAGATAAATCTGTTGTAATAGATAGAAAAGGGTTTTATCTATTTTTCCTTGGGAGATAATGCTTAGAACATTTGTTGCTAGCAAGCTATCAGTGTAAAGTTCACTACTTTGGTTTCAGCCCCTTAAGAAACGGTCTTCTGCATCCAGAAGTTCAACATTTTATCTCAGTATATTTTTTAGTAAAATGAGTGATGGTAACTCTCTTTACAAACCTTGCTAAACTTCGAGATTACCTAACTGAAATTTTAACACAAGAATATGTCTTAAAATTTAACGATCATAAATGAAATAAAGTAAGAATGGCTATCTTCATAGTAGAAGGCATTATATTGTGGGAGCCAGTGAATATGACAATCAGGGAATGAGAGTCCCCTAAAGGGACAGACCCTGAGAGATCTCCCCAGGTGAGGGTGGAGCCTCCCAGGATGCTTTGTTCTACCATGTCAGTGTACCCCAGTTCTGTTTCCCTGACTGGCTCCCTGATTTCCCTGCCCCTTTTTCCCTTCTTATATATCAAGGTCCCACTCAAATAAAGGCTCAAATAAACCTGTGCTGTGGAATTCCACACAAGACCCTTCCTGCCTCTTTGCTGTCAGCTTGTCAAAGAAGCTATCTGATGCTTGTGTATGTCTGTGTGAATGCAGTGGCTGCTGAGTGACTTTCTTCTGAAGTCGGTTTGGGAGGTTGTAGCACTCCACCAGAACACTCCCCGGATCGGACATTATATAAAGAAAGAGCAAGGAGGGTTACTAGTTCAATCGTTCTGCATTTTGCATTAAATCATCAAGTAAAAATAAATGTCTCATTGCATCATCACTGGAGTACAGTCTCAGATCTTTTAGACGTTTACGCTTTTGTTTACCTTGACATTATGTCTCCTTCCCTGTCATTGTCCCTTCTCCTTCCAGAAGGTATTTAATAATTTGTTTATTCTGAGCAGTATTTACGTTTGTAGAGATTATCACCAGAAGCTAGGGGCAGACACAACCACATTCTGCACTGACCTATGGACTAAAACCCACATGATTTAAGCTGCAAGAATTTTTCCAACATCCTTACTTGTCTTAAAATTATTGGTGAAAAAGAATGAACAGTATTTTCACAAGAAGCAACTTGTGATGAAGCTGGGCAGTAGAGACAAACAAACCCAAAGTACAACAGCAGTCTGATAAGATGATTTTAGCAACTTTTGAAAATAATCAATGTGAATAGAAGCATCAAAATATTGATTAAACAGATTTCTTTATAAATCTCATCTTTTCTTAATTCAAAATTTCAGGTGTTGAATGGTGCTCAGTAATGGGACCAAAAACAACAGGTACAAACACAGGAATTTTCCTCTGCATATCAGGAAACACTTTTCAACTGTGAGGGTGATTAAACACTCGCACAAGTTACTCTGAGAGGTTGTAGGATCTCCCTCCTTGGAGGTATTCAGTGTCTGGACATGGTCCTGGACAATCAGCTGTAAGTGTCTCTTGAGTGTAAGACTTGAGAAACCATTTCCACAGGTCCCTTCCAACCTCAGTCAGTTATGCTGTTCTTCCATGATCTGTAAATACATATATGATTTTCAAGAAAGACGGAATACGCCACCAACATGAATGACTCAAGCTAGACTCCAGTTGCAAAGGTTATAGCAGATGTTCAGTGTTTGGTTAGGTCTAGGTCTAATTCATGCCAGTGAATCACTTGATCAATTATTCAGCTCATTATTTCTCCTTATGGAGCAGCATCTTTTAATATTAGCAACTACAGAACAGCGTGAACTATAATCTCTGACATCTCAAGTGAATGTCTATATCACAAGACCTCCTAATAAAAACACAATTCTCTTCATTTTTGTGTATGTGGGCTTCCTTTTCAACCAATAAAATAACTCTAAAGTTAGGAATAAACAAAAAGAGAGGCATGAAAGTAACTACCAAACTGTTCCAGATCATGGCTCGACCTGGGTCTTTAGCCTAGTCTGCCCCAACTCTTTCAAATCCTACCTCAGGTTTGCAGTCTAAATACAGCCAGAATTTACTTTGGTAACAAAGAGCAACAAGAGAACTTACATCTAAGGTTGCAATTCCTCTTCCCTCAAATGAGGAGAAAAGTCACTGGCAACCTTTCTTCCTCTAATTAAATTCCATCCTAGCTTATCCGGGCTGCACTTAAAACTATCAGTTTTCCCTTCTTAGGGAAGTTTTGGCAGTTTACCAAAATCAAAGTACATAAAAAAAGCAAATATTTTAAAATGCGTTTCCTTTTTTAGGCATAAAATATGACAGAACAGCAGTAATGGCAGCCACTACCAGCTTTACTATTATGTTGAGTGTGCATGAGAAGACTACAAGAGAAAGCATCCTGTCTTGACAGGAGCCTCATGATCAACCCAGTTCCTGATCTCTAGAAGCAAAAGAGGCAGTGACACAGGTTGAAATGGATTTTTCTGAACAGAAAACTAAACTAAGTTCCCTCTACAACTGGGGCATGGCACCTTCAGTACAACCTCTCTCTTCACTACCACATTACTGTCAGATGAACAGTGTGAAGTCCTGTAGCTCAAGAAGCAATAGGCCATACTGAGTCTTGAAATTTTGACTTAAGGTGTTTTACAGAAGGTGTGGTAAATGTATTTGGCATTGTAGGAGTTCTGGGGTTTTTTTCTTTTCCTGTAACTTCAAATAGCCTGTGAAGACCACAAAACAATCAACAGAAAACTGAAGTCAAAACAAATATAGAAGGTGAGAATATGGCCCTAAACTTTTTGATTAAGTTTAAGGCATTCAAAAGACATTTGTGCAACAAATGCAGTTTGTTTAATGCTTCTACTAAAAACTGAGTCAAACGCAAAAAAGTTAAATTCACTAATTACAACTTAATCATTCATTATAGTTTTATTGTGCGGAATGAACCATGTAAGAAATGTTATATAAAGGTTAAGAGTTATGAGAGGTCACTGGAATACCCATAAGAGAAGCATTAATGCATGACAATGGATTATCTCAATCCTCAGCTAATCAACCACTCCAAGTACTAACTGAATCTATTGTATTTAAATAAATTAGCATCAGACAGTGTAGAATAATTACTTGAACAAGCAAATAAAAAACACAATAATAATAAGATCTTTCACATTTCCCCACTGTAGAAAATCAGTATGTTGGTAAATTTATTTAAACTCCATTACATGAACTGGGTAAGTTGCCTAAAATGATTCCAGTGTCTTGGAATATTTGCTGAAGATTCTAAACCTTCCCCAAAGTCAGATAAATCCTCTCTTGTCTCCCATCAGAAGGAGAAATGAAAAGATTTCTCTCACTGTAGGGCTATAAATAGAGTCATTGTTCTGTATTTAGAACATTCTATTTTCAGCTAGATCTTACTTGCTCTAGGCTGTCAGTCATCTTTAGATCTCCTGCCTGCAATAGCAATAGATTATATCATATGCTGTTGATTACAGGTCATAACAACCCCAAATTTATGATTGTCATGAGTACAATATCTCTACTCTTTCCATTTCTCTGGTTGAGAAGTCAATTGCTTTTCTCTACCCTGCTGTTACTTGGAAGAATAAAGATATTAATGAGTGAGCAAGCTATGAATATGTTGGCCTTTTGCTATTTCAGTGTTAAAAATTGAAGAAAGGCTACAGTTGCTTTGAGCAGAAACTAAAAGATTGATCCAGAGCCCTTTGAAGTCAATAAAAGTTCTCATGAGATCAGTAAACTGCAGAAGTCAGTCCACATATCCAAGTCTCATACTTGTTGTCTCATACTTCACTGCAGTCTATTGGACACATAATTTTGGGAGGAAATTCTAAGAATAGCTGGTAGCTGCTACTGGAAAATTATAAATCACACATAAGACCATGGTTGTGACAGCAATAACTATCACAAGGTCTCAAGCAGAGCATTAAAAAGAAACATATTTTAGAAGTCTCTTCCACAAACACAAAACTGCTCTCGCTTTGCAAACCATAAGACAAATTTTATCTCAAAAAGCTCTAAGAAGTGATGATATACCCTGAGCTGTATAGTGAAACAAAGCTAACTCTGACCACACTGGTAAGTCACATACTGCATTGTAGTGCTTTGCAAAGACCACAGTTCAGGTCCCAGAGGACTTTCTGCCCGAGCAAAGCACCAGCCTCTGGAGGGCTGAACAGCACTGTAGTGTCACTGTGACGATGTGTACTGATCCAGAAACTNTGCACAGTGCTTTAAAATATTTGTAGAAATATTCCTCTGAGTACGCACAGACTCTTGAAACACATGTGCAGAAGTTATAAGTTGGAAGTATAATGACAAGGTGTAAGCTCACACCAGGCCACCTGACTGGCCTGATCTTCAAAACTTTTGAAAAACTAGTAGCTCAAAAATGTCTCTGGTGACAAACCACTGCAGGAATAAAATCCTTGTCTTTCTTGGGTACTGCAAACTCTAAATGTTGTGTATGTTATTTTTCAACAAGTAATTCCCCAATCTGTAGAAAATTTTCCAACCATAGGTAAATATGATAACAAAGGTATTCTGCATTCAAGTAACAATTTGAAGTTTCTACAAAGAAACTAAATCTTCCAGTAATATATAATTTGCATTAAAAACACCTAAAAACATTGTTGTTTTCAGTTCTTTCTCATTCCTTTTTTTTTCCTGTTCACATGTCTAAGATGCAATTGAGACTCATAGATGGCTAAGTGATAAATACCTTTGTTGTAGTCATCATCAGGTTCTAGTTAAAAATTCAATTATTAGATTTCCTCAGTAAACTACAGGATATCAGAGCAAATGCTCATTGTTTTTTGCAGTTTTTAAATACAGCTCTTAACTCTTATAGGCGTTTTTAATTAGAGCCTTTAACTTTGCATTATTTAATTTTTTTTTAATATTCTCTGGAGTTGAAAATAAACTGAAGATATCAAGAAAGAAATATCTTTGTAGAAAACACAGCTCATAAGCTTTAGAAATTAGATTCTCACCATGTAAGCACTTCCAACTGTGAACAGTGATTATCACTATTTACTGGTGCACAAAAAAATGCTAGTGTTTCACTCAAGAATCCACCTGCAATGTATGCCCTCACAAAAACAAACCTCCCCTAAATGGTATTCAGGTGACAGTTGTTCACAGTAAAAAACCCATTAAAGATGATTTTTTTCATTTTTTA
>WEIT01040342.1:21544-51541 GCA_013389985.1 Dryoscopus gambensis | reverse complement strand
TCTCCATCCACAGCCCCCCGCGAAGGAGCGGCGCATCCCCGCGCGAAGCGGCGCCGGCGGAGCCGGGCCGGCACCGGGGGGCTGGACAGGTGGGCACTGCGCACACGGAGGAGTGAAGGTGTCCCTATGTGTGTGCGCACGCGTGTGTGTGCCTTCGGGAGGATCACACAATTCACACTGCCGGTCTCTCTGCTTCGTGGTCATGTACAGCAAGTGCAGTCTTTGTTAACCCTTTATAGTAGTAGTTTGTACGGTACCAGCCCCTTGTTCCCGTATTCATCCATCTGCGTTTTCATGGAACTGACGGTATAATTGCACAACAAGCAATAAAGCATTTTGTTCCTGTTCCCCGCCCTCCCATAAAAAAACAGCAAAGGAGACATTTGCCCTGTGCCCAATCATTTTAAACATATTTTCTATTTTTTTCTTAAGGAGACCAGTCATTTCATGTTCATATTTTAGTTAGCTAGCCACCAAGCTAACCAAGTGAGGATCAAGTAGGGGGTCCATGGTTATTGCCAAGCGCTACAGCACAGGGTCTCTGCTTCACTCCTGTGTATAGTTTCAGACTGAGGGTGGTGTAACATATATGTGGTCAGGCCTCCACAGATACACCTTGTTTCACCCCACAGCATGTTCACTTGATCCGTTTAATAATATCAGAGTGCAAGGCCCTGCATTAAGAATGGCTGAGGATGGCCTGAGTTCTCTGAGAACAATGCAGAGAACAAAATAACGGGGTCTTGAAGATCTTGCCATAATTTGAAAAAAAAAATCATATTCATACTTCTATGGGACTTCCTGCCACAAGAATTGTGTTAGATTCCATAAGCTGAGTTGAGATTTTCAATTCTGGGGAAAAAAAAACAACAAAAACCAAAAAAACCCACACACAAACAAACAAAAACCAAAACACAAGAAAACCCCCCCAAACTGTTGCTCTTCTTTTCTAGATCCTTTATCCTTTGTTTCTGCCCCCGTGTCAGATCCTCAGTAGAGAGCAGATAGCTCTTTGAGTTCTCAAATCTGAATTGTCTGTGATATTGGGCTCATCAATCACTTCTATGCTCTCTTGTTTCAAGTGGTACAGGAATATATACTATATGATCTAATCATCTAGCAGACAACAGTAGGCCTGTTGTGTGGCTGTTCTTATATGGTATTTTGTTATATGTTATGAAGGATACTTCCTTAAGTGTCACTTAAGAATCCATGTTTTGGTTTTAAATGTTGTAAATCTAAATACAGGTATAATTCAATGACTTAAAATGTTTTAAGAATTGCAATAGCCACATTACACTGTTAACTTATTTGTCAGTGAAGAAATTATATTTATATTACTTAATTATATGTTTTGGCTTACTTATATTAAGTCACTCTAGCAGCAGGTGTTCATGCAAGTGAATTTTACTGCTTTTGTTATTTTAATAATGCACCCACAATGTGCAACCAATCGTATTGCTTGACTGAGTGAATATTTTGACACATTTAGAAAAGATGTCATCTTGCACTGCCATCTGTCCCAAATTTTACAGGACAGTCTTTATTTTGATGAATATGTCATGTATTTTATAAGATAAATTTGGAGGATATTAAAGTATGTGCTAGTTAATCTGAATAATGATCTTCCACCTGTGTTGTACTAGGGGGAGGCAATTTGTTACAGGTTACCAAAGGATCATCTGTAATGTTTGCAATTAATGTTTGCAGCTATGACTTAAATATTCTCAAACATAGCAATAAAACTAAACTTTCCATACACTGTACACAAATCTGTGATCAAAGTATGTTAAGTAAAAGGCATTTGGTCAGAACAACAGAATGTACTTTTCTCCTCTTTCAACTTTCAAAAAGGTAAATGTACAATTGGAATCTGTGGCTTATCTGCAGCAATCCACTGCATATTTATAACTCCAAGCAGGAGTCCAGGAGCAATCATTCAGAGAGAAGAATGCTTCTTGCTGTACAACACCATCACTTCTTACAAGGTCGCACTGTATTCTAGTATCAACCCAACTTTACTTGTTTTGCTGGTTTATTCATAGTAGCTAGTGTGGGGCTATGATTTAGTTTTGTGCTGGAAACAATGTTGATAACACAGGGATGTTTTAGTTATTGCTGAGCAACACTTGCACAGCATGCAGACCTTTTCTGCTCCTTATCCCACCCCACCAGGGAGCAGGCTGGGAGTACACAAGTAGCTGAGACAGGACAGAGCCAGGACAGCTGATCCCAACTGGCTAAAGGGATTTCCCACACCATATGGCATCATGCTTAGCTTATAAATCTGGGAGAAGAAGAAGGAAGGGTAGGACAATAAAGAGTGATGGTGGTTGTCTTCCAAAGTCACCACTATGCGTGATGAAGCCTGGCTTTCCTGGCTGAACACCTGCCTGCCCATGGGAAGTGATGAGTGAATTCCTTGTTTTGCTTTACTTGCATGTGCAGCTTTTGCTTTACCTATTAAACAGTCTTTACCTCAAACCCTTCATCTTTATGATTCTCTCCCCCCATCCTAAGTGGGGAGTGAGAGATAGCTGCATGGGACAGCATGAGGCTTAGCTGCCAAATGGGGTTAAACCACGACGCTTGAGAAATCTGAAGAAATCACAGTACATGACAGTCTGAGGACAGGCCAAACTCTGCTGGGTTCCAACCAATGTAACCTCTTTATGTGTGAGTCACTGAGGCATAATTTGGTCTCCCATGTCCAATCAATGTAAAATTTCCATGAGTTAATTTCTAAATTAGATAAAGTGTGTTGCATACTGCTTGAGTTAGTAGCAAGCAAGTATAATGGGGAAGGGGAAAGGGGAGAGCAATGGGAAGTAGGGGAGGGAAAGGGGAAGGAAGAGAAAAGGAGGGGAGGGGACAGGAGGAAAAGAAAAAAGAGGAGAGTAAAAAGACAGGGGAGGGGAGGGGAGGGAATGGGAGGTGGAGGAGGAGGAGCATCTCAATTTTGTTTCTTTGGTTTTTTATTCATTCCAAACTGTTCGTATTCAAAATTAAATAAATGGAACTAAATGCAGCTGGCAGCTGGTCACTAGTGGTGTTCCCCAGGGCTCATAATCTGGGCCAGACCTGTTTAATATCTTTATCAGTGGTTTGGACAGTAGGATTAAATGCATCCTCAGTAGGTTCGCACGTGACACCAAGTTAGGCGGGAGTGTTGATCTTCTTGAGGGTAGGAAGGTTCTTCAGAGGGATCTGGACAGGCTAGATTGACGGGCCAAGACCAGTTGTATGCTGTTCAAAAAGCAAAGTGCCATCTCCTACCTTTGTTACAATAGCTCCAAGCAGTGCTACAGCCTTGCAGAATAGCGTCTTGAGAATTGCTCAGAGTATGGCCAGCAGTACTAAGGAATTGATTGTCCTCCTGTACTCAGCACTGGTAAGTCCACACCTTGAATCCTGTGTTCAGTTTTGGGCCACTCACCTCAAAAAGGTCCCTGAGGTGGTGGAGTGTGTCCACAAAAGAGCAACAAAACTGGTAAAGGGTCTAGGAAACATGTCTCATGAGGAGTGACTGAGGGAGCTGGGGGTATTTATTCTGAAGAAAAGGAAGGTCAGGGGAGACCACATTGTTCTCTACAACTACCTGAAAGGAGATTGTAGTGAGGTGAGGGTTGATATCTTCTGCCAGTTCTCAAGTGAAAGGATGAGAGGAAGTTGCACCAGGGGAGGTTCAGATTAGATATTAGAAAAAAAAAAAATCAATAAAAGAGTAGTTGNGTCTGGATGTGGCACTTGGGAATACGGTTTAGGGAGGATTGTGGTGGTGCTGGGTTGATGGTGGGACTGGATAGCCCTGATATTGGCTCAACTGGTTAGAGACAGGTGATAATAATGGGCCAAGTTTGGGGGCTCAATCCCTGCAGAGGCCATTCACCTGATAGTGGGAATCGATGATCCTTGTGTGTCCCTTACAGCTCAGAATGTTCTGTGATTCTGTGAAGATGATCTTGAAGGTCTCTTTCAATCTTGCTGATTCAGTGTGTGAAAATACTAACTTAATGCAGGGCAAAAGGGGCTTTCTACAATTGCATGAACAGATATTGACTCCTTTCCCCCTCCCTGTTTCCTGCTTGGTCTTCTTACTCCAATTTTCATAATGTCAATGGATTTAGATTTCTTTTTATGCAAGGATGAGCCAGTATGGTCCTAATACACTTTATGCGGTTGTAATGGTATGCTTCACTAGCTTCATGGTGCAAAAGGCTCATCTTCAGTGGACCAAAATCCAGAATATGCCATATATTCAGGTCACTAGGTGAGTTCACTTCCGGGGCACAAGGGTGGCAACACACAGCAGACATAGTCCTTTGTAAGACTCCAAGTAAATGAGAACTGCAAAAGAAATTAATGCCAAACTGCAGGACATAAAACAAATTAAAAGCGAATAGAATGAGTTCACCAGGTCCACCAAGTAAAGAAGAAAAATCCAGAGAATATTTTGAAATGAACATGCAGAAAATTCAGATTTGAGAAAAATAGTAAATGTCTCCTAGTTGAGTAGCCCCAAAATGCTGCTTATTAAATTTCCAAAAAGAAATTTTTTTCCTATGTATCTTATCTTCTTCTGGTTCATGAAGGAGAAACTTGATTGATAACTATTTTCACAGAATCTTACACAGAGTAACAAAATTAGAACACAGAAAAATCACGTCTATATTTTCAAATTCAAAATCTTTCATTATAAGTAAAATTAAATGCTTACTGCACTGCTGGCTCTGCTACATGCCAGATAAATCAAAAATACACTGTCGAGTTCAACCTGCATGGCCAATGAGAATTTCTGAGTAGTATACTGTGGGAACTAACACTCACTAGAGTTTCCCAGAGATACGGTGTCTGTCATGATACATGCCTTTTTAGTTACATTCTAATTGCATTCTCCTTGCAGTTTCTTACAAAATTTTTAGTGTCACTTTCTCCTTCTGATGAAGGTCTGATCCCAAAATATTGCAGACATAGAAAACAGCACATTAAGATCACTTCATGTACTTAAGGGTTTTTTAGATAACAAAATACAAGAATTTATATTAAAAAGCTTCTGAGATGCAACCTTAAACTGCATGAAGCAGGTATAGACATTGACTTTAACACAGACAATATTTCAGTTCTGGAAAAGTGGAAGCAGTTGATGGGCTTTGGTCCTCCTTGTTTAAAGATAAAGCTAGAAAATACCATTAAAATTATCTACTGAGACACTTCTTATCATTTGGCCCAAGTGCTTCATCAGTTTGGTTTTTGGTTTGGTTTGATTTTTTTTGTTGTTACTGCTTTATTTTTCATGAAGCCTTTTACTTACTGTTGAACTAAAGCATATGAGGTGGTTTGGTTTTTTTTAAAGGTAAATATTTCTCATTGTGAAGATTCTCCAGTATCTGAGTAAATTGGGTCAGTACTTAATTACTCTTACTGTCAAAGTCACATTCCTGGCTTGTAGTCCTAATATACTGAACTTCACTTTGGCTTGTTCTATCAAATTAAAGAACCTTTTAGTATTAACTTCTTTCAACTTACATACTTTACAGATCATGATTAGTCAACCTTCTAACCTTCTTATTGTTGAGATAATTAGGTTCTGTTTTGTTAATCTCTTACTACAAAGCAAGCTTTCCAGACTACAATTCATCCTTGTAAAGATTTTCTCAATCTTCACTGTTTATCAATATCCTTTTAAAAAAGTGTGAACTCTGGAATCGGATATGGAATTGTCACTGGAGTCATATTAATGCTGTATTTTACATTTTTATTTTTTAAAGGAGTACATTTGATCTTGGCCTTTATGTGAGCTGAGAACTCATGTTCCTGGTTACTAATCATGATTTCAATTTTTTTTTCTTGATTTACAAAAAAGCAACTCTCATCTTAAAGTGTGATCTATGTTCTCAATTTTAACACATACATTCTATAAAGAGATGGATTCACAAGAATGTTTCCTAACATCTATATAAAACTGTTTGGTTGTCGCTGATTTTTTCACTAGAGATAGCATTTGCAAACTTTTCTTGCAATTATTTGTTTTCATTGAGATCCTTACTAAGTTCTTACATGATTAACCATTGCTGATTTTTTCCAGAAGAAAAAGGGAATGATAATTAAAAAGGCTAATACTTGTTTTGTGAAGGTCCTCCCTAAGTTAACAATGTGCTTTTCTGAACTGGAAATAGACTCCTGTTTTTGCATACTCTCTCTTTCCATTGGTGATCACTCAAAACAAAGTTCTTGCTTTCATCTGAAACTAGACCTAATTAAGCAGTCAAACTTCTGATCGATCTCTAACAATACTGCAATACCAGTATTTCTATGGTGTAACGTCTTTATTCTTCAAAATACCATTCAGAAAAATGTAAGTTAATTGTGAGATAAATTTAGTGGTTATTTTCATTCTGCATGTTTGGATATATGCAAAAAGGATGTACAGTGAATTTCTGTGCAGTATATACTGGACAGTTGAAACCTTGCTGTACCCATGCAGTTTTTGCAGAAACCACAGCATCTAATCAACACAGCACAAGGCCTGAGGTGATATTTATAGCTGTAGTGAGTCAAGAAAATCCCTCTGCACATTCACAGTCTACATCCCTATTGCCATTTGGGTCTGTACCTCTGCAGGATGAACTCATGTATCTTCTGAATTAGGCATTGTACAGGTATAGTGTAATCAGGCTCCCTGAGTGCTACGGTAGTTAATATGATTAATAGCATTAAAAAAGCTCCTACTTCAGGCAAACAGACAAAAACATTCAACAGTAAGTCTAATTATTCACTATGCTATATAATCATCCCATTTTTAGGGGTTTGTATGGCCAGATTTTGATTCAGATTAATACTTTTTCGACAATGTAATGTACCATTTACATAAACACAGAAAGTGCAGTTTTCTCTACGTACACATGGAAGTCTTGATTTCATCTTGACAAATGTGGTCGGTAACTTTCATTGATATGAAAGATTGTGCTAACTAGAGGCTAGTAATCCATCCCTGCTTCTATTGTCTTTTAGATTAGAAACGGGCACAAAGTACCCTGGAGTAAGTCCTTACAAAGTGAATGCAACTTTCTCAGTTTGAAAGGGCGATGCAGACTGATGAGTTCTTAATATTAGAAAGAATTATTTACAGTATAATTTAAGGATTACAGAAGATCATATGCCTAACACCATATAAGATACCAGTTTACCAGTATATATGTGGTTCTTTAACTGCACTTGAATAGCACAGGAAGGAGAGCAGAAATATCATTAAATTAAAGCAGAGAGAAATGAAATGCAGTGTCTAAATACCTAAGGCATATGTCACAGCTCACATTCATTCACAAGCCAGCTCTCTTCAACAACTAAGTTTTAATCTACAGCCACAATGTTAAAGATCTGGATGTTCAAAACCAAACATAATAGCTCTGCAGGTAATTCCTTTGACAACTGGTGGTCTGTAAGACGTTGCTCATAGACATGTGGACTTCAAAAGAACACTATAGCTGCAAGCTTCAAACAGCAAGTAAGTTTTCTGAAAAAATCATTCTTAGAAGCTGTTAGAAAATCTCGGATTTTGGACTACAACAAGAGACAATTAGAAGATCAGAAGTGTTGGAACTATTTTCCTCTTTGCAAAATAATTACATAAAAGGCAATCTCAGTAGTAGGTAGTGATATCTATTTCCAAATGCTTTTCTCACTGGATTGTATTGTTCATGCTTTTTCTAGGCAAAATTATCCTAGTTTTTTTGCTACCCAAAGTACAGTTTCAGCTGGAATGTGGAGAATGCTTTCTACCCAAACTAGCATCTATTGTATTGCAGTCTATTGAGAGTATATTTTTGAAAATCCACAGACTGATGAAGGCATTGATTCCAAGTATCTCAACTTCTCTCACTGAATGCTTTAGCAAAAAGATCTATTACATAGTGACCAGGCAGTCTGGAAGCATTAATGTCTCTTACAGTGTTTTTATAAGAAGATATGGTTACACATAAATATTCTTTGAAATGCTTCAAGTAGCAAGCCACTTACCAGACCTGAGTGTGAGATCCCCAAGCTGTGAGAACACTGTCAAGTTCTGCCTGTCAGCTGAGCCAGCTATTCATGAGCACATTGTTAGCCCATCCCAAATGTGGCAATTTCCTTCACACAGATTTTAAAGTGTTTTACTTTGTAACTGAAAGAGCTAAAGGCATTTACAGACAAGCACTAGTGAAACTAACTCCAGCTTTAGTGCCACACCTCTGACAGAGATCATAATTTCCTGAAATTAAATTAGCAGAAGAAAAGTTTGCATATGTGTTAACCACTTAGCATAAGGCAACACACTAGACTAAATGAGCAGTGAATAGAAGTTTAAACTAACCTGTAGGAGAAAAGGAATATTTATTCTGCCATGCTGACTGCAAAGGATGGTCTTCAGCAGCAGAAAAAAAAGCAAACAACTTAGTATGGGGGAATAATGTCTCAAACTATGTCTGTTGGTACTATTTGCTAAGTAAAAGAAAACTGGAGTGCTAACAGAGCACACAAGCTCAGCCAACGTGAGGTGGGTCATTAAGCCACAGAAATTTGGTAACATTTGTTTGTGCACCCACAGTTAATTCTCCGGAGTTCTAGCTGAGTTTAGGAAGCATCAGGTACAAGCTATTCATCCAGAGTCGGTCTGGAAAGACCAGAGAAACTGCTAAATCTAAATGGGAAGTACCTCATGAATTTAGGTACTTACAGTACAGGCAAACTCTTCTGAGTAACAATTTTAAAGGAGTCTGAATTCCTCAAAAACACTACTTCAATTTGTGAGCCATTTAAAAAAATAAGTTATCTTAATTTCAGACTTGAAAAGACATAGGATTGCTTGATTAAAGAAGAAGAAGAGTTCAAACAAATAATTGACATAAATAAAAATATCAAATCTACTGAATGGGTTAAATTTGTTATGCCCAAGACATTGCCAAATCTTGAGCTGAGAACAGGAAGTTTATCATCAATTTTCTGAAAGAGGAGAAATCCAATGATAAAATGTGAGCCATTCGTCTTCCCAGCCATTAAAGAAAATTCACTTTAAGGATTTTCTGGAGTGGTTGCTGCTGCTGCTGCGCCCATTATAATTTATTAGTGTGTCTGCTGGTAGTATTATCATCAGTAGGAGCTCAGGTGGACTTCCATTAGTGCTAACACAGTACTCATTGGCAAAATATTCCACTGACCTAGACAGGATCTATCAAAAGCTTTCAAAGCTTCATCTGCTGTGGATATTTTTTCTGGTAACTATTTTCAGCAAGTATGAAAGATAATTCCTCAGAATGTGTTATCTAGAGAAAAGCAGCTACAAAAAACATAATTAAGAAATAAAACTGTGTCAGTCATCATCACGTTCATTTATTTATAGGCCATATCCTTCTGAACCTTCATCTTCTTGTGTGATATTTAGATTATAACCTCTCTGGTAGAGATGATTTCTTCCTGATCTCCGCTCAGAAGAGTGGAGCTCTTAGCTTTGATTGGCATCTTTGGACACCATCATAATACATGTTTAAAACTAATATACCTATATGTAATAAATGTAAGTAGGCACAGTTATTTAACCATATGTTGCAGTAGTCTTATGGCTCTGTTGCTTGCTTTGACTTAAAGCTCTGCTATATTCATGCCAAGTAATAAGAAGTGGAAGTTCACTGGTTTCTTTGTCTTATATAGCAGTACGAGGGAATTCCAGCCACTCCAGCAGTACATCAGGTTCACTGGGAGCCGATCTTAAATGCCTCTATGCAAACAGAAGCAATCATGGGGAATAAAAAAAGGGAGTTAGAGATATGCCCATGCCTGCAGGGCTTTAATCTTATTGGCATTATGGAAACATTGTGGGATAGCTCCAATGATGGAAGTGCTGGAGTGGAAGAATACAGGCTCTTTAGTAAGGACAGGGAGGTGACACAAGGAAGATGCGTCACCTTCTCTGTCAGTGACCACCTGGAGTTCATGGGGTTGGGCCTGGGAATGGCTGGGGAGCTGACTGATACCTCATGGGTGAGGTTTAAAGGAAGGCCAGGGACAGGTCACATTATAGTGGGAGTCTGCCACAGGCTGCCTGGCCAGGAAGACTGAATAGGAGCAGACCTCTATAGACAGACAGGAGAGCCTCATGTTCACAGGCTCTGGTTCTCAACCACCCCAATATCTGTTGGAGGGACAAAGCAGCTGTCTCTTAGCAGCCCTTGATCACGCAGTGAAATCAAGAGAGCATGAAGAAGGTGATGGATTTCTATCACTTTTTTTCATAACTCGTAAAACATTTTGCACCTTTAAAAGCTCATTCACCAGGACAAAAAGTGGAAAAATTCAGCTTACTTCAACTAAGAAAGGTGGGAAAGAACTGCTGCATTGTGGCAAATGCTAACAGAGTGTGCATGAATTTTCCTACACATTTTGAATAAGTGTTGGTTCAATACTTTAAAAAAGCTTTTCTCCTGCTATTTTGGATAGTGATATATATAGAGATGATAACTCACATAAATAATTTCTTAAACTTGGATTCCTTGAAATGTAAAACAATGGCTAGCATTGACATTGTTACTGCTGTTGCCTCCACACGGGTTGACCTTTGCAGTTTGGGAGATCACAGTGACTATTGCAATTCTGTATTGATACTCTATGTAAAAAATTGGTATTATCATCAAATAATTTGAGAGAACTACAAAGAGAGATATGACTTAACTCTCAGTGGACCACTTTGTTAGTCCTACTTAATGTGCAGTGAAGTCAGCATAGCTGGGGTTTTAGGCATCCATAGGAGTAATTAAAAAAAATCAGTCAAGTTGAAGACCCACGGTTACATGAAGTGACATGTGACTTGATAAGGTCACAGAAATTTTTTTTTAAAAGTGTTCACTTGCAAGTTTGATTTGGAGGAATTAAGTTTTCAGATGGAAGCTGATACATTTGAACAACGCTAGCAACTCTTAAGGTCTATTCAGAAGGTAATTTATAAGTGTTCTGGCTTAAAAGATCTGATTATTCAGGAGATTGTTGCACATTCTGCCACTCTGTGAGATGTTGCCATATCATAGCAAGGTCAACAAAATGGGCAGCACATGTGCTCCTCAGTTTTCAGTTTACTGTTTTTCTGTTAACCAAGGTTACATTCTTTGGTGTAAGTGGCATCTTTTTTTTTTAACAACAGTTTACCTGTATACATCGGGCTGTGAATGAATAAGGCAAAAACTCCCATTTATGGATCCCTTTGGACCTGACTCAATTTGCTGCAGGAGCATTACATTCTTATCACAAAAACATTTTGAATCATTTCAGGCTCTGCCTCTCACAAATACAACCTGCTTCACTCTGGCAATATGAGGCAATTGAATGGTATCTTCAGGCAAGAGTATCTCAAAGCAAGTAATCATTGACTTTTTGCCGATACTGGACATCGTAAGGATATGTCAGAGGTGGAAGGGGCTTGAGCAGTGGGCACTGAGTGTTCCTTTCTGGCAGAGCAGCTCCTTGGGCATTTGTGTCTGTCAGTGCAGATGGCATAAACCCGAAGGCTGTGCTAGAGGCCAGCCAGATCCAGCCAGCACTCAAAATCTAATTTGTACGTTGAACATTGTGCTTGGTGTGGACGTGCCATGTGTGTCTACTGTTTGCCTCTACTGAGTAATTTCAGCCATAGGCAACAGCTCTGTTCTAAACACAGACAAAATAACTGAAGATGATAACAGATTTGCTGGTTTGCCACAAGCTAACACATCTTCATGATTTTTTTTAATGGTTTGTGCTGTCTAATCACTCTAATCCCAGCTGAGAACTCAGATTTGTAAATAGTGGTATAAAAATAATCTTATTTAGAATCTGTGCTACATCTGTCAGTAGCTGACTAACCTAATAACACACAGTAAGCAATAAATGTGAATCAATTGACCTAAAAATACTCAGACTTCCACACCAAAGACGTAGTCTTTTGATAGGTTATACTTCTTCCAAGTATGGAAAAAAAAAGAAAAAAGAAAACTAATACACCTTACAGTAAATATTTGGTGCTAGCGAGTAAACAAACTCCTATCTGTAGCTATAGATTAATTACAAGTCTGAAGTATTGCAAAATACTTTTATTTGAACTGCCTTTCAGTATTTGACCTTTATTCTACTGTGTTTTATTCAAACCTTTGTTAGAAAATAACCAATGGGGATCAATTAGTGAAGGAGCAAGAATGTTGTAGTGACGCTGTGTCCTGGCGTACCCTCAGGCGGAGGGGACGCAGTGTCCTGCCCACAAACGCCTTCTGCGAGAGCCACATCCTCGGTGGCGCAGAGGCACAGGCTGACAGCGCGTGTGCTGGCTCCCCATGAGAGGCAGCACGCCAGGCAGCTTGCGGTTAACCGCTCAGCGTCATGGGAGGAGAAGAAGCAGGGATGGACCTCTGGTACGGGTTCCAAACAGTTTATTGCCAATGCAAGGCCCAGGGACCAAAGGCGGAAAGAAAGAGTGTGCACGGGTTTTTATACAGGGGTGGTACAAAGGGAAAGACCAATGGGGTACAAGAAAAGGGGAGGATACAATATATCAGTAACCAACAGGGAGAGCAGGGAGGCAGGAGTAACAGCAGGAGCCAACCAAGAACCGAGTAACAAAGAATTCTCCAGAACAGAGGGAGGTGGTTTAGACCAGGGCAACACCCAGTGGGCGGCAGCTATACCTCCATTCCGCCCACAGAACTGCCGTCAGACCCACTGTCTTGGGCAGGGAAATCCACCCACTGGATGGCCAAAGCCTGATTGGCATTTGACTGCCACAGCCCAGCAGTGGGCTGAGCCACGCAACATTATAGTATCAGATAAAATCATGTAGGATTATCTGTTAAGATGATATTGGCACTATTAAAGTCAGTATCAAGGGCAAGTTAATGAAAAACAAATTGGGGTTTCACTTAGCACTGAAAAGAGGAAGGAAAAATGGAACTATTTTAAGGGATTGCTATTTATTTTCTTTTTCCTCACAAAAGCCACACACTGGACTGAAAATCTGCTACTAGTTTCTATGATGAAAGTATCTGTACTAAGTAGCCAAGATTGAGGTCACATTTGTTTTGCATGGTCTATACGTAATGAAAAGACAATCCCTATCCTAAAAACTCTTACGATCCAACAAATGCAAAGAGTAGTCAAAAGATTCCCTTTGACTTTAGCACACATTAAATTGTTCACTAACTATGACTCGAATGTTTGATCATTTAACAGTGCATGCTCTGGCGGGCCTATGAACATGGACTGGGAAAGAAGGCTTTCTTCCTCCTAAGTAATGAATAATTGTAGAACTTCAAATATTGTCGCTTGTTCTTTTGTTATGACTGTCAAAAACATAATAGTTCTTTGCATTTAAAAAAGAGACAAGAATATACAAATTAATATCTGTTATATGCAATCATTCATTCTGGATATAATAAATTATTTTCCACCAGCACATTTCAAACCCTTTGAAAAAACTTTCAATATGGGAATCATTCCTTTTATAAAAATTAAAAGCAATGATGATCAACTGATATTTATGATAGGGATTTGGTGATACTGAAACTAAGTATGTACCCAGATCAATAGGTCTTTCATTTCACCTGATCAGTCTAAGGTAATTGAACAATTATTGCTCAGGCAAAGCAAGTTTAGTCTTGTAATTTTCAGCTGTACTCTCTTCCTTTCTCAGAAGTTTCCAAGAGTTGAGATAGGGTATTGACATAGGAAAACAAAAAAAAGATTGGTCAGATCCATTCAGTAGATCCTGCTGTGGCTAATTATTGTCACAAACTGAATAAATAAAATTATAAAGTATTGTTTTTTGCTGCCTTCTTCTGTAGCAACATACTGTGGTGGTTCTTTTTTTCCCTTTCTTTAATTTTGTTGATGGGTGTCTGCTAAATGGTCATCATACTTAAAATTAAAAAAGTTATAGAGAAAGGTTCATGACTGTTACCATATTCATCGTACATTTGCAATACTGCAGGCTTTCATTACCAAGACATACCCATGCGAAATTTTGTGATGTCCTTCTCTAAATGCTCCTGGAGTCCAGATTTAACCAATAAATGTATTTCATCATTGAATCTTAGTCTTGAAGCAAATATAAATGATCTTTTTAGATGAGTAGATATTGAGAATTTCAATCTGTGTAGTACCCCAGCATTTCAGATGAAAGCACAATGCATGTCACTAAAACACTGAGAAAAAAATAAAATTCCATTCTTGTCGCTCCCTCATTATCAGAGAGATGTATATTTGCTTGTAAAGTTAAAATGTTGAGCTCTTTGTGCATGATCATACAGCATCATAATATAGGTATGTAACTGAGAGCATGTGAATAAATATTTACACTATATTAAAAATAAAATTCTCTGAAATATTTGCATTTCTATTAATAACACTTAGAAGCTTTCAAAAGTTGTTTGACAAATATAGATGTTTTTCACTGATGAAAGAATCTCATTTACTGCAATACTTCCCAATTACACAGAGTGTATAGGACATTGCTAATGTTTAAAATGTGCAGAAATTAAAAGCAAACACAAGACAGTTTCCACTCTCTCTGTTTTACAGCTGTATCAGAAGATAAAATGCTGACTTTTCAATTAGCTGAATGGACTAGAGAATTCATAGCATGTTTCTGATTCCCAGTTCAGAAATATCAACCTAAATTTGCCAGCAGCTTTGAGTCAGTGTGAATCCTACACCATGACACATCAGTTTAAGTACACAGGAATGTCTTTGTGAAGTCAACTGACTTCTTTAAGGTCATGCCCCTGAAATAAATACTAAGTTTGTGATTCACTGCGTTATAAGTTAGCTCTTTAGAGCAAAGGATTCTCTCTTGGTCACATTTGTTCAGCACAGGCTGGCTTGATATTGCCCAGCCCTCAAAATAATGAATAGAATATTGTGAAAAGTAAAGGCAAATATTATTTGGAACAAAACTGAACCTTGTTTTATTACATTATGACAAGGAGCTCCCAGACCAAAACTTGGGTTCTTAGGATGCTATCTTAAAAACAAGCAGATTCTGCCCCTAAAGATGTTCTTTTACTGAGTTTAATAAGCTAAAGTATGGACAAATATGCATGCACAATGACATACACACATAGACTTGTTTATATATTTTATGTATCAGTAATATGATGGACACTCATTTTCCCTGTTCTTACTGTTCTTTCTCATATGAAGAAAAGATGTAATATTTTAGCTATATTAAGGTAGGAAATCCAAAGAAAAAAATATTTTGAAGGGGGTTTTTTCGAGATATTGTCACATATTTAAAAGCAATTATATTCATATTATAGATTACAGCACCCAATTTTGTTTCAATTTTTGAATGTAAGATAATCTAACTATTCTGAATCTTAGAGTTGTGTCTGTATCAATTAATTTGATTACTCAGTAAGGGTAAGAAATGGATGCAGAAAATCAACCACACAAAAAATCAATTAATGTTTATTGGCTGAAAAGAGCAAGAGTCTAAGAGTTATAATATCACCCCAAACAGTGGGTATATATTTGCCATTAATCACAAAGAGTAACTATAGCAAGGGCAGTATTTTTCTTTCCATTTTAATTTTTTTCTTTTTTGAATACTATTTTGCTACCTGATGTCTATTAGTCTTCATTCTGAAATTATATTTTATACCTAGTATGGAATTTCAGGGATTCAAAAACTTCTCATCCAGTTGTACAATACAGCATATTTTTTAATGACATGAAACCCCTGTTCATGGATATGTTTAAACGAGGGGGAAAATTCAATTGGTTTCAGAAAGTTTTAGAAGGATTTCAGAGTATGACTTCAGAAATCTTTGAAATACATTGTAGAATCCTGTAAGACATGCAATGTACCTAACTAAATTTCTCCTCATGCCTTACTCTTCACAACCAGAGTGTGCAATTGGTGATCCAATCTGGGTGGAAAGAGCTGGTTGGAGATGCATTATTAGCAGGACATATAATCTTCTCCTAATTTAGCAGAGTCAGAGTTGTGTAACCAACAGCAGCTGTTAAGAAAATCTTACAATTAGTTTCTGAAACTTTCCTTCAGTAACAATTTCATGATGTTACACTAATGAATTTATATGCTAGAAACAGAAATTAGAAGACACCACAAAGAAAACTTTAACTAAAAATATTGCTAAATTTCTAAATGCCTCTTAAAAGAGATCACATTTCCATACTTTCACATTGCATGGTGAAGCATCAGTCAGACTTGATCTCAGTCTGGAGGGATTCTCTGCAAACTCAGAACAAGAGTTAAGTACATGAAAATTGTAGCAATGATAGTTATGAACAAGTATGGTGCAGTATCTCTTTTTTGGTCATCATAGAGACATCCCAAATCTCATAAAAGCACTGAATGGAAGGCTAAATAGACCCATCAACTTAAATTCCACATGCTGCTGGGTGTAAAATGTATTCCATGTCAAAAATGACACTAGAATTTGTCTGGAATTTAAGAGAGCAGGTTAGACAAGACAGCAAGATAAACTTTATTGTCTCTAGCACAAAACCCCACAGTTGCATAAAACACCTGGACAAGTCCCTATTCTTATGCAGTTAAAGTCAAATATCCAAAGCCAATGATGAAATTAGTATAGCTGTAACTATTACACATGTGGAAAATCTTTTGCACCCTTCAGATGAAGTTACTATTATGATATCCTCTAGATATATTAACAGTCTTACTCTTATATCAGTTAGAATTGCGCTGCAGGTCTTAATAACATGGTAAATATTCTTTACCAATAAATAAATGGCTCTAATGGAAGACTGATGATTGTCAGTACAAGATACTGCTTTTTTTTATATGGTATGTATTTCATCAATAGAGTTATGAGGACACATAATACGCTGCATATGTTTTCTCCTAAATTACAAATGAATGCATAAATATGGTAGCTGAATACAGTGAATAACCAGAAAAACACAGATCAAAAAGGAAGGTGTAATAATGTGCACTTGAGTAAGGGTTGAATTACTGAAGAGTATACTAATATTTGTTGATGCAGATTTGAAGCTACATGGGAAGACAGAGGAGATTTTATAGTTTGAAGAAGTTAAAACTGCCTCAAAGGAACTTTCAATTTCTTTTAAAGTTAGGCTTCTATTACAATAATATAATTAAAGATGAACAGGTATCATTTTCTTTAAAGACAGAAGAGTGTAGAATGAGGTGCTGAGGGAGAGGAACGTATATCAGCACAAGAGATGAGTGGAAGGGAACATTTACTAGCTACATTTCTATGACAGAAAATAATTTTGCATCAAGATGGTGCATTCATCTAAAAAAACAGAATAATTTTTCAGTTAAAAGCTGTCGATTTTCTTACAGTCAAAGACCTGGTGTAGTATAAAAAACAAAACCTACTACAAAACAAAACCTGCAGTCTTTACTGAACCTTTTGTTTGAACAATTTTCATGGTTTCTTTAAAAAAAAATCAAAGTATGAATATTAGATAAGTTTAAGTGACAAGCATAGTCACTAGTGCATTCATGAAAGGAGAATTAAAGAAAATTCCTTTAATACCTTACGTAATACCTAGATCAGATTTTCTTACTTAAAACAGAAGAATTGATGTTGGGCACATTAAGAGGGAGAAGCTATATGTAAAACCAAAAAATGCCTTACTGGGTCATCCCAACAGTCTCTGTGGCCAAATATTTGTGTCTGGCAGTAGCAAGAGGAAACCCTATTTAAACATATTACCTTGGTCACTTGCTGTGTTTCATTGGCTTTGTACTTACCCAGTATCTCTATCTGTTGTATTAGACAATCTAGATAGGTCACTGCAGGCTAGTCCTTTCCAGGTCCACTTATTGATCTGTTGCACACAAATTTTTCTATCCCCTTTATGACCCTACTGATAACATCTGTCACCACAGCAGCAATAAAGTAAAATGGATGTTTGATTATAGTGAGAAAATGCCTAACAGAAAAGTCCCAGTACAGTCTTTGGAATATAGAATATACGTAAATCACTTGAAAATCACATGTATTAAACTCTACCTACAGCTCTCCTGTAGATGATGGGACTAGTTGTTCTTTCTCCATATTTTCACTTCCTTGGAATTTGAACATGCATTCTTTACAATGCAGAAGGTTTAATGCAGTTCAACTTTTTGAAGTGCTTCGACATGTTACAGAAATAGTAAATATATAAGTAAATACAAGTAAAATATATCTCCTGTGTTTTCCTGTTTGACCAACATGACCCTTTGCTTTGGAAAAGGCTAGTGGAGCATATTCAAGTTATTTTACACACTAAGAGTTTAACTTAATGAGGCAAGAAAGAACAAAAGGAAAATAAAACTGGGACCTCCATTTTTAGTTTGGAAAAATTTGCTCTATAGAAGCAGAGCAGAGACTTAAGATGAAAATTGGAACACGGCAGCAAAGCTATTACTAGAGCCATTTGTTGTTAGATGATGAAGAAAGGGGAATGAAATACGGTGTTGCTAATACGAACATATTAAAAAAAATTGTGACCTTTTTGTTAGCATAATGAAATGCTCTTTCACCATGAGCATTAGTTTAGCGTTAGTACTGTTTTCAGTGTATGTTGACTGAACTGTGGAAGTTTAGAAAATACACCTAAAGGGAAAATTCTTCATATTCACAAAGAAGCATGGATTAGAGAAAAGATATTGGCCAAATCCCTAAGTCCTTACTTGGGTGAAGCTCCTGTTTGTCTCAGTGGTATTGCTACTCTGATAATTGTTGCATGCAGAGATTTTAATCTGATTAACGAGGTATGGACACATACACCACAGCAAGGCAGATAGACCGTCATACAGTTCCTGGTTTCAGCACCAAAAATCAGGTTGGATAAGAGTTTCTATCACTCAGTATTATGCTTTTACATTTTCATATAATTACAGGTGTAAATGGCAAGAGCTTCAGGAGAGTTACTTTAAATGTAATAAGTTTTCTTCTATGCCAGTACTTCAGCAATGCTTCAGTTATCAATTAAGACTGAATGACTTTGCTTCAGTCCGACAGTAAGTGAATTAACCTGAACCTGTGGTCAAGTTCACATATCCCAGCCTAGACAGCAGCCAGTTTCTGTATTCCACGAATGCTCACGCCTGTCACAAGCTGTCTGCATCCAGTTTCTAAGGAAATTGGTGTGCAGACTGGCTCATTCCATATTTAACGCTAGCTTCAGCAGTAATTAAAAATTAGGAGAGATCTTCAGGAAATCAATTAATTATGCATGCAAAGTGCACCAACTAAATTTGGACCCACAATTAGATGACTAATCATAGATTAAAAGGTTGAGAGTGGCAGTTGCACACTTATAAGGATGATGGTGACCTATCCTACTGCAGGTGCCTGTGCTTTACTGTTTAGATCTACTAAGATCTATTAGACAGATATTTGACACACCTGAAGATAATGCCTGAAACGTTTACACCAGCAATACTAGCAAGTGTCAACATCAAGGGTCCAGAAACTTCAATACCTGAGTCTCTTTGCTTTCTGATGGGAATATCCCAAATTTTGCATTTTCAATGTATGTCTCTCCAGAAACTTGTGTTTTGAATAAGTCAGTACTACTTAAAAATGAACTTCCATTTGGGCTGACATGCAGAGTTGTATTTATGCATATAAAACATAGGGGGAACTATAAGTTATATCTGTCCTGAAATTATCATGCCATTTCAAAACCAGTTATTTAAAGACAAATATCAACAAATGTAGGAATAAACTGTTACTTCCGAAGCTGCATGTTCTGCTCTATTTCCCAGAGTGACATCACAACATGTTGATCTCTAGTCATTTGACAATTGTAATAAGCTGCTGCCTAACCATCTGACTAGCTCACCCCAGATTAATTCCAGTTTTATCTTTTCAGGGATCACTTAATCTTCTGATGGATGTTCCCAGTACTGTTAAATTTGGTTTGCATGAAAACTTCTGTTTTATAATATAATCAGTTCTTGCCAGTTCACTCAGAGGCTTTTTAAATGTTTTTTGTTTTACTTTGTTGTGTTTTGTTTAATAAGCCCATAACCAGATCATACAACTGCAGTGGAAGTGTGGCATTTCTCGCTGTTTAAGTGGAAGCATGAAGTGCACAACAGCTGTCATCAGCTGTTAAAGGGTTTTCATTCAGCAGATTAAAGGTACAGAACAAGGGTTCCTCAGGTCACAGAACAACTGAGTGACAAGAGTGATGGCTAGCACTCACTTCTCCCAGACTGTGTTCCAGCTTCCACTGCTTTTCTATAGAAGAAATAGCTCTCTCATACATCTGACTACAGAAAAAAAAAATTTAAAAAGCATGATTATTATTAAAAAAAAATCAGAGCAACATATTAGGTTTCTGCGTTTTTTCTAGTAGTTTTTGTTTCACTGCTTTTGGAATCGCCTGACATAGCACCTGATGTGAGTGAAATATAGCCCTGAAGGCAAACTATGTATCTATTTAAGGGACTAGTAAGTCACATTATACATCAAAATAGGATAAACAACATCATATCCCAGTCAAATGCTTAACATTTGGGTAGGAGAGAGTGAAATTCTTAGTTTCACCATTTGGATATTATTATCTGTGGAAAGTATTTCCCTTGAGAAATATCACTGTCGGTGTGATCAGGTTTGCCATTTTTATGGCCTTTCCCTTTGTCACATCAAAAGGGAGAAGTATTAAGGTCATAGGCCAAATTCCCATACGGTAATCTACAATGAGTGGTATTTGACTCTGATAGGAATCTTTAGTAATCATATTCTCTTCAATGGATCAATTTGGAAATAAAATATCAGCCAAGTCAATCAAAACCTTTCCTTCTCTTTAGACAGAATAATGTTTCTGCAAGATCAGTGTTAACAAGGTAGGAAAATTCCTTGGAGAGCCCCTCCAAGGGCATCCTTCTGTCCTATCAGAAATCTAACAAGTTAAACTGTGTCTTGTCCACCAAGAGAATTTCATGACCCTCCCAAGTGTGTAGAACAGTAGAAAGCAGGAATAAATTGAATAGGACCATGAAGATAATATTTGAAGTTATTACAGACAGGATACCCAGAATCAAAATGTTTAGGATATAATACAGTATACATAGTGGATAGTGCTTCCCTTGTATTTCTATTCATCTCATTCTACTAAACATATCAAATAATATCAAATAATATCAAACTCTGTCCAATTCATCTTCCATCTAGAAGCTGAGCACAGTGACTATAGTGACAACATTGTATTAATCAAAGTCTTTTCCATACCATACATGAGTCCTACTTGTGATGTCCTGCAAATATGACTGAAGGCCCAAACCTGTCTCATTTATGTGCTGTGTTATTCTCCTCTACAACTTCCATGCAACACAGTTCTGTACAATAAGGCAGATAAAGATTATTCATCCTAACAATACACTAATGCTTTCTTTAAGGATTTCCCACACACTGCAAAACATATTTTCATGCATTTTTATACACTGAAAAAATGTTTTGAACACTTTGAGCATGCTACACTGAAAAAATGTTTTGAACACTTTGAGCATGCTACAATCACTCTATTTTTACTAGTAGCTAGAGCAACAGCAGCAGAGAAAGGAGACCTCAGTGTTTCCACCTTCTGTATTATATGTGACTAGCGAGTTGCAGCAATGCTGCTTAAGCACTGCTTTAATCTACAGAAAAATTTTCACCAGTGAGTGAGTGACAAGTGCATTCATCTAGCACTTCTCCCAGATGTACATGTTTTTTATGTACTGATACACCTCAGATGCACTACTAGTAACAAAGATAGTCAAATTATACTTCTGTCAAGGTTACAGAACAAAATAGTGTCAGACCATAAAATGTAGAGATGCAGTGAAAACGACTTCTAATATGGATTTAAGTGCTTCAAGCATTTTGTTACACTTTCAGTCTTCCAAAAAGCATATTTTGCAATCTAGTCTAAAAAAATTAGCATCTCTCTTAGGTAATTATCATAAAAGTCCAGTGCTGCAAACATTTTTATCATTTTGAGAGTGAAGGTTCAATATATGAATGATGAAAGGAACAGGATATCAGGTAACACGTAAAAATGTTCTGATTGTACAGCCCAAATAAAAGACAAATATTACCACAATGTGTACTTCAAAATGCCTTTTCAAAACCCTTGGGTTTTCTTAGGTGGTTCTAAACAAGAATATGTTCAACCCATTTTCCTGGAATTCACGAACAATTTATACTGTGGGTTGATGTTGTAAATGAAACCTCTGGCAACCACTATCAGTACCACCACTAGCTGTCCCTGATATGTTATTCTTTGTAAATGAAGTTGTTATAGCGCACTCTCCAGTAATAAATGAACAAGAGTGCTATACAGCCCTACTTCAGCCCACAAGCCATAGTCTTAATAGCACACTTATAGCTCACCTTTTCATGTGTGTTAGCTTATATATGTCTGTATTTATATATATATTTACAGACAGGAATATCCTTTCAGTGTTTAGAGATGTTCGAATTTAGATGACTAGAAGTTACACAGCATCTGAAGAGATGAAAAAAAAGAAAAAAAAGATAAAACTAAAAAGCAGGGTACCAGGTGGCAGGCTTGTGGTTGCATTTATCTTACAAATAATGTGTCAAACTTTTTTTTCTGTAACAATCACATTCTGTATTGTGTGTGTCCACTCAGTCATTGATGGAATTTGTGTGCTTTTCCAATTTCTCACAATGACACTTTTTGATGCCATGATCACGGCTAAGAGCAGAGGTCACCACACTGCCTTCTGGACAGCAATTTCAGGCATAGCAAAATAAAAGATGTGTCCATTTGTGTTTGCTTGTTTTGGGAAGGAGGGGTTTCTTTTTTATTTGTTTTAGTCTAGGTGACAGGCTTTCTGGATGAAGCCATTCACCACTCATTCTTCATCCTTTCAAACAATTTGTGATAAAATTATATTTAGCTTTCAGATGTTACTTTTACATGCTTAATAGTTTAATTTGTTTTTCATTCTAAAAGAATAATGACAAATATAGCACACTATTTTTATTTGCTATTGGTAACATTAAGAAAGAAGATAGTCCTTCCTGTTATACCTTACCAAGGATAACAGGAATAATGTTCCTGTATAATGAATCTTTTAAATAAAAATGAAGAAAAAAAATTTTGATGTTCCCTTTTTTTAAATATCATTTCTCTGCTATTATCAGCAGCGAAGAGACAATTTATATTATAAACTTCAGTTATATTCATGAAGATATTTTCCAAATATAAACAGCAGAAGCTATCTCTGATATGCATTCTTTTTTCTTTCCTAATTCTTCTAAGTTTCACACACAGAATTCACACAGAATGTATGGGTTGGAAGAGACCTGCAAGATCATCGAGTCCAACCCGTGCCCTAACACCTCAACTAGATCTTGGCATGGAGTGCCATATCCAGTCTTTTTTTAAACACATCCAGGGACGGTGATTCTACCACCTCCCCAGGCAGTCCATTCCAATACTTTATCACCCTTTCTGTAAAAAACTTTTTCCTAATATCCAACCTATATTTCCCTTGATGCAGCTTGAGACTGTGTCCTCTCATTCTGTCAGTTGCTGCCTGGTGAAAGAGACCAACCCCCACCTGACTGCAGCCACCTTTCAGGAAGTTGTAGAGAGCGATAAGGTCACCTCTGAGTCTCCTCTTTTCCAGGCTAAACAACCCCAGCTCCCTCAGCTGTTCCTCACAGGGCTTGTGTTCCAAGCCCCTCACCAGCCTCGTTGCCCTCCTCTGGATGCGCTCAAGCGTCTCAACGTCCTTCCTAAACTGAGGGGCCCAGAACTGGACACAGCACTCGAGGTGTGGCCTCACCAGCGCCGAGTACAGGGGAAGAATGACCTCCCTGCTCCTGCTGGCCACACTATTCCTGATACAGGCCAGGATGCCATTGGCCTTTTTGGCCACCTGGGCACACTGCTGGCTCATGTTCAGCCGGCTATCAACCAGTACCCCCAGGTCCCTTTCTGCCTGGGCACTGTCCAGCCACACCATCCCCAGCCTATAACATTGCAGGGGATTATTGTGGCCAAAATGCAGGACTCGGCACTTGGACTTACTAAACTTCATCTTGTTGGACTCTGCCCATCTATCCAA
This sequence comes from Dryoscopus gambensis, assembly GCA_013389985.1. Lineage (NCBI taxonomy): Eukaryota > Metazoa > Chordata > Aves > Passeriformes > Malaconotidae > Dryoscopus > Dryoscopus gambensis. The sequence goes on along the minus strand of WEIT01040342.1, from coordinate 27,459 downwards.
TCCCTCCAGGTCTCTTTGCAGAGCCCTGCTACCTTCCTACAGGTCGACACACGCTCCCAGCTTAGTGTCGTCTGCAAATTTGCTAACGAAGGACTCAGTACCTTCATCCATGTCGTCAATAAAAATATTGAACAGAACTGGCCCCAGGACAGACCCCTGAGGGACACCACTGATGACTGGCCGCCAGCTGGATGCAGCTCCATTCACCACCACTCTCTGGGCCCAGCCATCCAGCCAGTTCCTAACCCAGCAAAGGGTGCTCCTGTCCAAGCCACGTGCTGCCAGCTTTTCCAGGAGTATGCTGTGGGAGACAGTGTCAAAGTCCTTACTGAAATCCAAATAGACAACATCCACAGCCCTCCTTGCATAGGTTTGCAGCACTTTGTCTTTCTACGTAGCCTATAGTTAGTAAAATGAACTACCTCAGTCTCCCGGTTGAGACCATAAGGTTCCTTGCTGTAGTGGGGTCTCCTGCAACCTTCCCTGGCAGACAGCTTGGCCCATAGAAAGAATCAGAGGACAATATTTTTCTTGATGTTTCAGAGATGTTTTATTTTCCCAGTCTGCATGGCTGGCAGCCCAGCACCAGACTGAAGAAGCCACCGGACAACCCCCAGTTCCCGGGGTAGGGGAACACACAATCACCAATAGGAACACAGAACTGGGGTACAAGTGACCAGGGGTGGGGGCAGGGGCAGGGGCAGGGAGACCCCATGCCAAGCCATGCTGCCACCCCAGAGCCCCCTCCCCCCAGGGGAAACGGGGGGGAATGTTAACACCTCCTCATCTAAAGGGATACAAAGCTGAGACTTTAAAGAGCCTCTGCTAGTTCATTTCATAGTCCTGAGATGATAAAAAAGATCAGAAGAAATATATTTTTATTACTAAAATACTGTTTAAGTCCAAAGTTTCCCTACAACACAGTGATAGACCTTAAAATTAAGAGTCTGTAGTGGCAATGGATGCTCTGACATTCTCAAAGTACTTTGTTTTACTATAGAGTCATATTCCCTATTCACAGGCTGTTAACAGAAAAGAAAATCCAGAAACAACCCAATGTTATCTGGGCAGGATTTTCTACACTGTTTCTGGAGCCAGTCCATGCCATGATAAGAAAAATTTAGAAAACTGTAATTGCCAGGTAAATCTCATTGAAGCCCTCCTACCATGTTAATATCTCAATATGTTTGAAAGTCATTATGTGAAGTATAGGATTATTATGCATTAAAGCACACTTTATTTCATCATAAGGTCTGCTAAACACTGATAACAAAAATTTCATTATTGAATTTCTTTACAACATATGTAATATGTACAATAGATACATATGTTGGAGGCTATTTAAACAGACACATCGGATATCAATATAATAGGGCCACAGGATATCAATATATTTTTGCCATATGCTACTTCTTCCTTGGTCTCAAGTAAAGGTTATCCCCTAAATGTGTTAAATGAATGACATAAATATCACTGACCACACTGTTTTTTCCTTCCTGTTCTTCCTTAAGCTGAAAAATTGAAGCTTAAAAATATGCCCATACAAAACACTGTTTCATGTGTACACTTTCTGCCTCTTTTTAGTACAAAATGCTTATCTAAACTTCCTTTTTAGCAGCCACAAAATCTGATTTTTTTTTCCATTAGGAAGAGAGAATAAAATATTTCCCATGAGATTTTTATTCATCAACAACTACATAAAATAACATTAAGCCCGTACCACAGTATCTCTTTTCATTTCTCTTACATATGAATGCTCAACAAATACATCTAAATAACAACTCTGAGTTACTTACACTGCATGTCTTTCCTTGCCATCTTGGCTGGGATGCAGCAAAGCCCACAGAATGATTATTAATGGTTTTTTGGATCTATTTCTCTTCATTTGAGCAGGGCTCATGAAAGAAGTGTGAAACAGACAGATCTTCTTCAATGGCCAAACTTTTTTCTTTCCCCACCAAATGCTTCTTTTGCCTCCCTCTGCACTCACTGGTACAAACACAAAAGTACTAGACTTGTTCTGAATGTAAAGGAGGATCTTTAGTAGATATTTAAATAGATAAATTAATAAATAAATTAAATAATATTCTTGCTAGAATGTAAGAAATATAAGAAGACAGGAGAGACAGTTTGGATAAAGTCTTAGACTTCTTTTGAAAGAAGCAAAAAGTTCCTGGCCTCTCATTAGCTGTGCTAATGCAGGCAAAGCACCTTTTAGGCTGTTAACGTATCACTATCGGCAGAGAGCTGTACCAAGACAGCTCTTCTTAAGAGAATTGTCTCTTATGAGAACTGAAGGAAAAGAGCGCAAAGAAAATTAAGTGACATACCACAAGACAGCAAACTATAGTGCTTACAAACTCTTAAACCTAGATCAATGTCTCTATTGAAGGCTAAGAAATACATCAGATTTTCCTTTAACGATAGACCTGATCTTCTCTGCCAGAAGATACAATAGCAGTTTATTACTTTAGAAAGTCTTAAGTTATGTCTGGCTTAAATGCTATTCATTGATCTTGCCAGTGGTAATATTTTTGGCCAGATATGGCAATATTCCAAGCAGTGTGGGATTACTAGTGTCTGTTCAGTGAATCCAGAATGGTTTCCTTGCTGATACAGATTTCACAGTGAACATTTCAAGTATGTAACACAAACAAGTACAAGCGTAATTGCATGCAAATAAAATGAATTTCCCCTGGGGATACAGAGAGGGAACACATTTAAGGTGGCATAATTTTTATTCCAAAATCTAAAGTGCCCAGGTTGCTTAACAATACTTTTACTTCTTCAGAAAGTAAAAAAGAACAGATTTCTGAGAACTCATCTCAAAAATGTCTTCAAAATCTTTCTCCAGATGACTGTTATTAAAACTGTGATGATTTGCCCTGGTATCTGAAACCTATTTTATTTAATTTTTTTAGTTAGATGTAACAAAACAGGAAAAATACTCAGGAAGAAAATAAAGGCAACTCCATCTTCTTCCTCTCAGGGCATGCTACTGTAGGCTTTGCTGAGGTGTTTATATGGCTACAAAATAGCTCCTTAGCTGTCTCCTGGTCCTAAGACTGTCGAACCAAGTACTTCCAGACTAACTATGTGTAAAAGCTCTTTTGTTTTTTCCTTCTTAAGACTGTTATTCCTTAGTGTCTAGAGTCAGACACAGGAACCAAATGAAACTCGTGTTTAAGTTAATAAATTCCCAGTGTGCTCACCACAGATGATTTATGCCATTTCACTACTTCTCCATTCTTCCAGGCTCAAAATGCTATTTTTCATAACAATTAACTTAGGGACACCACAGATACACCTGAGCATTCCACTCTGTTATTAGCAGGTATGTTTTCAAAGTGCTGAGCCGGTGACTTACCTGCAACAACTTCAAAAACTGAAACTATCACCCCTACCACTCCTCCACTGCCCTTCTCCTTCCTCCTCCATTCAGTGCCGTGCTTCCTGAGCATGGGAATATTCTGATCTATGGACAGATCTTTTGGTCCTTATTATTGCAGCTTAAGCCTTTACATTTACCTGTTCAGAGAGTGGATGTAGAAGTACTCTGTATGCACGTACTTCCTCGTAGCTTATTAATGACAGCATTTTTCTTCTTAATATTCTGCCCATGTTCCTAGTCACAGGAAAGCTGAATGATGTAGATTGTTTCTTGAAATCTTTGCCTTGATGACTTTTGCTTTATTTATTCACATCAACATGAGGTACAACCAAGAATAAAAGCCTATTTTTGAGATTTTGATAGGAATAGCACAGTTCTTCCCTCCTCACCCCTTCCCTGCAAACTCTCCCTTTTCTTTTTGGAACAAATGATAATTTTTATTTAGAGTTTTCTTTGAGAATCAGATTGATTTTGCCTTCCAATTCAGTGCTCATCTGTAAATCCTACCAAAGCGAAGTCGGCATACAAGTCATCTTCTGAAAGTTCTCTCCTATTCCGAAACCTCATTTCCAGTCTTCATGCTTTTTGGAGGTATTTGCTCTACAGCTTCATTTTTCTCCCCATTCCCTCCCCAAAAGCTGAAAATTCTGCAGCTTTTTATGTTTCCGTAATGTGGAGCTAGTAGAATACTTGATAATAATGCCACATACATTCAGCCTTCTGCAGTGACCCATAATTTTTTTTGTTCTTTTTCACTGAAAAATGAGATAAGCAGACAGTTAATAATTCTTTCTCTGTAAGTATTTTGGGATGAGGTTTAGAACTTATTATAAAGGATTTGATTAGTTACCATGCTTTGCTCAAAGAGTTTGCCACTCTGTGATACAGCATGCATATTTTCTTTTATCCTACATGCTGTATTAAATCATACAAAATTCTCAAAGAAAGTGTAAATAATTAGTACTAGATTTTCTTCAGTAAAAATCAGATGGTTTATCTGACCTAAGCCACAGATGAAAACTGTGCTTTAAAAAAGTCAAGACTTATTTTCCCCTAATTTTTGCTGGCAATAACCAGATTCACAGGCCCAGAAACAGGATTTCTACAGAAGTTTGTCATTAATGCCATATATTTTATTCTTGATGAGCCACATATAAAGAGGATTTTCTTTGAATGAATATCTTATGTTCTGTCAGCAATCCTAGTTTTAAAGGCTCCTAAAGAGAGAACATGGACACAACACTCCAACTATGCACCCAAGCATACCCAGAAGGCTTTAAGTCTGCCTGCTTGCCAACAAACATATTCAAAAATAAAACATTTTAAATACTATCCTTTCTCAACTGAAATAGAGCATGAAACAGAGAAGACAATATTTGAGAAGATCAAACTGTTACCTGTATCAAAGGGTGAAAATACAAGAAGAACCTTGGGTTCCTTATTCACATGCATACAGGAGAAGCTGGTGGTCTCCATCGAACAGATGTGCTCTGGATCAGGCTCATTAACAGACATTCAAGTCAGCTACAGATTGACAACATTTATTTATTCCACAGAGGTGCTTACTAGGCCTCCTAAGGATGCTATTCCTCTAGAAGGTGTATACATAGAAGGATAAGGAAACCAACCTCTGGCTAATGGCAGATTACAACACAAATCTCACAATTGCTATCATAACAGTTTAATGTCACTGCTGGCACGGCATAGTGCATGCAGAAGACATCCACTGTCAACATCCATTTTAACTTACCCTCTGCACATGCCTACTCCTTTGTTCACAATGATTATCAATATTTGGCATCTAGCAGGGTTGATCTAATAGGGGAAACTGATAAAGTGCCTCATACAAAAAAACATACTCATGAACCTCGTTTCCCTTGATAAACAATTATCAAAAGTGGGCACTTCCTTCATTTATGCTTTTGAGTTTATCTCTACTGAATATTCTGTACCTAGGCAATTCTGCTGCATATCTTCTTCACCTGGTTTACCAAAAGCTCCTAACTCCAATTTTTTGCAAAGAGGAGACCTCACAGCTATCATAATTTCTCTTCTGACCAGGTCTTGCTGGGTAGTGCAGATCTGTGGATGTTAGCCACTGCTATTTTTGTTTGTTATCATCTCTAATTGCTTCAATATATAAAAGGAGCTAAAATTACTCTTACAATTTAGAAGCAAACCAACTTAACCATTTGCAATTTTCTCTGCAGCACACAACTTTAAACATGCAATATAAATGCAATTTCTTGATGCCTATATTCTTCAAGAGACTTTTAAAAGGTTTAGAGATGTACTTGAGGTTATTGTGCTTTCAAGAAAACAGTAGCTTTTTCAAATTGACCAAAGGGGTCATATTCGTATGTTTCATAAGCTGTATACCTTGTGGAAATTAACTCAGAATACACACCTTCCTTTGTTATGCAAAGTATTCAAAACAGGCACTTTGTTGTATTTTTTTATATTACAACATGCAGAGCTCATGTACCTAATCAGTAACTTAAATTAAAACATTATGCAAACACAA
>WEIT01040342.1:628-21527 GCA_013389985.1 Dryoscopus gambensis | reverse complement strand
CAAACACAAATTTGGTATCAAGCTACTAGGGAATATTCTCTTTTGGGATGTTAAACCAATAAGACAGTTAAACCATGGCAGAGAACGAAGCTAAGCAACTACAGACAACAGTGTCAGACAAGTGCATAACCCTCTATCTTAACTCTTCTTATATGTATCTAAAAGAAAACATAGCATATAAATATAATTTGTTTTTTTTAATGCACATATATATGCATACCAAAATTGCTATATGATGTGGGGACTAGGAAGAAAATTCTTTTTCACAATCTATAATCACCTTGCTGAGAAATATAATCTAGAAAAGAAAATACGAGTGACACAATAATGGATCACTAGTGAACAGAACTCTTTCGCCAAAACAAGAGTTTTCAAAAACTGTCTGTAGAGGTTCCTGATAGTTAATCTCATTGAAAACATTCTTCAAAAAAACCTCAAAAACAACAACAAAAAGGACAAAATCCAACAACCCTGCCAATTTTAAGGAGTTTGTGGATAGCACTGGTAGAAAATGCAAAACCATCCCAGACTTTTTGAAAGAATTTAAAGAAACACTACGAAGGAGACAAACAGGTTTTAATACTTTTCTTCAGTACATTGGGCAGCATAGAATGATGGTTTATATAGGAAAGCAAACAAAAAATATTCCCAAGCCCTTCTAACTTCCTGAGATACGGTAAATAGAATATATTTTACTGTAAATCACAGCTAAATGGGAGGTCTCTTCCCTCCAACTCCTCCACTCATTCCCCCTGAATTTCCAGTGTATTCCTGCTTTTTTGGCTGCATGTGGACAATTTAGAGTGAAGACATCAGTTTAGTGGGATTTTTCCTTTAGATGTGGACAGTTAATTATTCTTTGAACACAACAGAAAGGGAGGCCTATCATAGAATCATAGAGTGGATGAGGTTGGAAGGGACATTAAAGATCACCCAGTTCCAATCCACTGCCAAGGTCAGGGACACCTTCCACTAGTCCAGGTTGCTCAAAGCCCTATCCAACCTGGCCTTGAACACTCCCAGGAATGAGGCATTCACAACTTCTTTGGGCAACCTCTTCCATTTCTTCATGATCCTTCCAGTAAAGATCTTTTTTCTAATGTCTAAATTAAACCTACTCTCAGTTTAAAGCCATTTCCCCTTCTCCCAATCACCTTCTCATCCATCTATCAGTCCATCTATTGAATCCATATTTTTCCAATTTAGAGAGGGGACGTTCTCGGGCACNTGGGGCACTGTGTCAAAAAGTCCAGAAAAATATCTGTAGCTCTTTTGTCCGCTGATGTCACTTCATTTTGTGGCCACTAGGTTGACAGCCAGGCCTTGCCCTTGGTGAAACCATGATGGCTGTCTCAAAGCACCTCCCTGTACTCCATGTGCCTTTGACGTAGCTTCCAGTTCCATGATCTTCCCAGGCACAGAGGTGATGCTGGTAGGTTGGTAGTTCCCAGNTTGGAAGGGACATTAAAGATCACCCAGTTCCAATCCACTGCCAAGGTCAGGGACACCTTCCACTAGTCCAGGTTGCTCAAAGCCCTATCCAACCTGGCCTTGAACACTCCCAGGAATGAGGCATTCACAACTTCTTTGGGCAACCTCTTCCATTTCTTCATGATCCTTCCAGTAAAGATCTTTTTTCTAATGTCTAAATTAAACCTACTCTCAGTTTAAAGCCATTTCCCCTTCTCCCAATCACCTTCTCATCCATCTATCAGTCCATCTATTGAATCCATATTTTTCCAATTTAGAGAGGGGACGTTCTCGGGCACTNGGCACTGTGTCAAAAAGTCCAGAAAAATATCTGTAGCTCTTTTGTCTGCTGATGTCACTTCATTTTGTGGCCACCAGGTTGACAGCCAGGCCTTGCCCTTGGTGAAACCATGATGGCTGTCTCAAAGCACCTCCCTGTACTCCATGTGCCTTTGACGTAGCTTCCAGTTCCATGATCTTCCCAGGCACAGAGGTGATGCTGGTAGGTTGGTAGTTCCCAGGACTCTTCTTTCTACCCTTTTTAAAATGGGGTTCCATGTTTCCCTTTTTAAAGTCAGCTGGGACTTCACCTGACTGCCATGATTTCAAACATCATGGAGACTGTCTTGGCAACTACATCTGCTAATTCTCTCAGGACTCCGGAATGCATTTGTTCTTCATCAGGCAAATGATCAGAAGCTGAAATGATCACTAAAAGGGAAAACTTTTAGTGGACAGAAGAGAGGTACACTAACCGTGGTAAAGCATGGATAGATTTCACAGATATGTACAGTATTAGCAGTCAAACAGAAATATACAAAGGAAACTTCTATGGCAGGATTAATTTCATGTTAAAGTTCTTGCTTCAAATGGACAAAAAACTTTTTTCCAGGAAAGAAAATGGTCCATTGTGATCAACCAAAACAGCCACTGTAGGGAAGTTTGTCACAAGCTAAATCTGTCTATATTTAGTTAGTTAGGTGCAGGAGGAAAAAAAACCCAAATTAAAAGGGATAACTGTAAAACAATATCATGCAGTTCTTTCTCCACAGTCTTGATTCCAGTAGGCACTTTTTTGTTCTTTCAGAAACTAACTCCCTGCTGTGAGGAATTTTCAAGAAACCTGCATTATAGTAATTGTCACTGTAGTTTTCTGCAAAGACAGATCTCGCAGAACTCCTTCTCTTTTTTTTTCCTGTCCAGTTGCCATTGTTAATGTTTCATGCTAACGCAAGGACTCTGAATTATACATATTTAATACAACATCACAAAACTCAAATTATGTGATTACTTGAGAATTTCATCAAATATTCCATATTTGATACCAAAACTCTGTTAAGGAAGACTTCTGCTCTATTGATACACCCTCAGTCTTCCGTTAGTGTTTGAAACATTTCCAGAATATATCTATTATAAATTATTTACATTTATAATATCTTAGGATCTCTTCTATATTCTTTTTATCCTATTGAAATGTCAGTTTTTCTTCTAAATAATTTGCATTTATCCAGTTCCACACCACAAGAACTTTAGCCTTGTTCTGTTTTCCTACTGGATTTCCCCTACACTCTGAAATTTGATGTTTTTTTAATGTTGAGTAGGAAGTCAATGCCCATGTAATTTTTGTACAAAATTTCTAATCATGATTTTACTTGATTCAAAGAAAAGCAATACTTTCTTCCACTGGCAGCAGAATTTATCTTAGAACTTTATTAACTGAATGTACTTCCAGTATTACTTTGCAGACCTGATGCCTCTTTGTTTAGGATTGACTATACACTTAGGCATATACATATAGATCTAGTAACACTTTGGATCACACTTGTGAATGTCCATGAGCTTTTACTGACCTAACCCAATATACCCATAATTCCAATTAATTATTATAAACCTCTTCATAATCTCTCAACGTAGCCTTAATGGATCACATCAAGCACTGTAGGAATGTGGCTATTCTGTTTCCAGATGAAAGGCAGGGCCAGCTCAGATGTCTGCACCATCCTCCCATCTTGCATATCAAGAAGGAGCATGAGATTTTTGGCAACTTTGCACCAACTGAGCAGGCAGACTAAAAGATTTCTGAAGCTTCCATGTAAATAACTGAATCAAACCTTGTATATCCATTAGTGAGAGAAGAACTACAGTACTAATTTAGGAATGAAAATTTTAATTTTTTCCTTTGATACATATTTTCATGCCATCACCTTTGGTTTATAAGAAAAAAAAGTTATTTATAAGTATCAATGTAAACATATAAATAAAATACTTATAGGCGTTACACTAAGTGAACATTAAAACAAATAAACAATATGTTTATCTTACTATTATTTTAAATTAGGAAAATATATTGTAGTTTTACATTACTGCAACAGTTCCCTTTTTAACTTGAAAGGGTATTATAAAGTTAATAAACTAAAGGTTTTTTTCTTTGAGCCTAAAAGCAAGTCAGAAGGGGGGAGGATGCTCTACCAAGAAGTTTAGCTTGTTAAGAACAAGAAAATGAGGCAAAAAAAAAAAAAAAAAATGGGTGGGAATTTTCACACTTTTTGTGCTAGAGATGGCTCTGCTAGACATCATGCCCTGCTCCTGGATTCCTGAGTGCTTCATGGATAATCTATCTGACTAAAACAAAACACTGTTCAGTACTCTGTACTCTACATATAGTGCTAACAGCTAGAAAAGCTAACTATTATCCATTTGTGCTCTAACTTACGTTAGTAAAACACTGTTGACCTCCGTATGGATGATTCTAAACTCATGGCAGAATTAAATAAATGGGAGACAGATTTGCTTGCTACAAAAATCTTTTCTAGTTCTAGGGGCAGGGTCCTGTCTTCCTTGCTTTGGGAATTTTTTTCACCGTGAAAAGTATTGCAGGTTCACAGATAAGATTCACAGTTTAGGAGACTTACTGAAACCTCAGCCAATTCATATAAATAAATTAATTATTAATTAACCATAAGATTTAGACAATTAATTTAACAGCTTTGCAGGGATTTTCTTAATAGTATATTTCACAGACTATACTTATGTAAAGATATAATTACTTTTTTAAAAAATAAATGCATGCAAACAAAACACTGAAAAACATACTTCAGCTGGGGAATAATAACCCCAAATACCACTACAGGTTGGGGGCTGACCTACTAAGAGAGCATCTCTGAAGAGAAGGACCTGGGAGTCTTGGTGGATGACAAGTTGACTATGAACCAGCAGTGTGTCCCTTTGGCCAGAAGAACAAATAGTGTCCTGGGATGCATCAGAAAGAGTATGGCCAGCCGGCTGGGGGAGGTGATCCATGCTACTCAGCCCTGGTGAGGCGACATCTGGAGTGCTATGTCCAGATCTGGGTTCCTCAGGAGAAGAGCAAGGAACCCGGTGAAAGGTCTGGAGCACAAGTCTTATGAGGGGTGACTGAAGGAAATGGGATTGTTTAGCCTGGAGAAAAAGAGGCCCAGGGGAAACTTTATTGCTGTCGACATCTGCCTGAAAGGAGGTTGTAGCAAGGTGAGGGTCAGCCTCACCTGACATGCCTCAAGTGACAGGATGAGAGGAAATGGCCTCAAACTGCACCCAATGAAGTTTAGATTGGATATCAGGAAATTTTCTTCATGGAACAGGTTGTCAAACATTGGAGCAGGCTTCCCAGAGAACTGGTTGAATCACCATCCCTGGAGGAATTAAAAACATCTATAGATGTGGCACTTAGGGACATGGTTTAGTGCTGAACTTGGCTGTACTGTGTTAATGGTTGGACTAGATGATCTTAAAGGTCTTTTCCAACCTAAAAAATTCTGTGATTCTATGATGACCTATGATTTGATACAGAACTAAAGGTATTTTTAAGCTCTTTTGAATTTCAATATCATAAATCATAAGAACAATGGCAGGGCTATGCAATTTTTAATACAACAGGCAAGGACATGAGTGCTGGGGGTGGTAGTGTGTGAGAGACTGAAATTTTAACAGTTAATGACTCATATAATCAGCTATTTGCAAAAGCAGGAGGTACTTCACTGAGGTGAGGTTTGCACCCCACAACCAAAGCGGAGGAGAAGGGGTTTTGGTTGTGTGGCGGCGAAACCTCTGAGCTGCATAAGACAGGGGATTTGCACCCACCACCAGAGTATAACCACAACAAACCGACCTTTGTTTAGCAACCAGCTGTCTTTTGAGCCAGGTAAGGGAAAAGGCTGGTAAGAAGCAAATACTCTGAGGTGGCATAATGCTTTTTATCATGTCCCCAAGGAGCTATCACATAAGCCTGACGATATCAAGCCTTTTTATAACACATAACTGGCTCTACTAAGCAAAGCATAAAGCCATCAAGTCTTAGAAGGAGTCATAAGCCATCAAAGGCCCTCAAAACACCCTGACTCGTTTCTGGGGCGTTCTGCCAGAGGACTGTGCATGATCCACACTATTGCATCAAGCAGCGTAAACTTTTCCCCAAGGGAGGTATCTGGGCCTTCCCACTTGAACCTGAACATATACTAATCCATTGAATGTTGTGTTTCACGGGCTTTCTCCTGATAGATCAAGACAGCAACCATCACTTCAACCAATGGACACTGAAATTGCAACAGTCGAGTCTCATCACTGATGAGATATCATGGATGGTGGTATCTTTCCGGTATCCACTCTTACCGTTTCTTTCTCTTTCTTAAGTGATATTTTTACTTTTAAATTGCTATATTTCTGTAGATAATAACCAAAATGGCTATGTACCTCCTTTCCATTGCAACCAAACTGTTGTAAAATAAACCTGCCATGTAGATGCATATATGATCTATAAGTCTATATATCTATGTTTCTATATACCTCAACACCAGTCATTCGCTGTCATTTCACTCTAATCCACCCCAAGGTATATATTAACAAGAACTTCAGTTTTTCTGCCTCAGAGGAGGATTGTAAGATAATTTCAGCAGAAAGGAAAATCTCTGCCAATATCTTTGATAATTGCCTATTTTTGGTCTCAGCTTTCCAACATCCTTATAAATCAACATTAACAAAGGAGAGCTCTGACCTGTCTCCATCTGAACTCATGCCTTCCTCCATCAAAGTTTTCTGATTCACAATCATCACAGAAAATCAGGTATTCCATTTCAGCTTCCAATTATTAAGTTACAGAAGCCAAATTTGTTCACTCTCACAAGGCAGATTTCTTCTTTCCTTACAGTTATCCACATTATATTACCTTTTGATTCCTTGCAATTGTGCGCGATTAGCAAATTCCACCAACATGCTCCTAGCTATTTTGTTAGGCAAAAGAATTAAACATGACCAACTCTAAAGCAATCTTTGAGGAAGCTCGTTACAACACAAAGTGACTGGCTGTGGTGTGGGGTGGTGGTGAAGTGCCGCAGCCTTCCAGAAGCGTCCCCTGCGAGAGGGAGCCACTTCGGTGCTGGGGGCCAGAGAAGGTGCAAGCACGCACACGCTCCCGATGGAGCGGGGGCACATGCACACACATGTACACAGGAGGCAGCGACCGGTGGCAAAGAGGCAGGAAGGGTCTCATGTGTGGAGTTCCAGCGATAGGGTTTATTGAGGGTCCAGGCATGAAGGGATCCAGGGACAGAAAACAAAATGGAGGACCAGGGTATAAGCTTATATACAGGGACAGGAGGGCCGGCAGAGCATAAGAGGTCTGAGGGCAGGGGGGTGGGGTAAGGGTACAATAACCAATAGGGAAACAAGAGGGGAGGAGTAAAGGGATAGAGACCAATGGGGGAACCAGGAGAAAAGAACTGTCTAGGTGGTGGCTAAATAAGGGGTAAAGGGGAGGAGGCTGGAGGGCCAATCCAAAATACAGAAAATACATGTATTAGAATAATAAAAGCAATGAACCTTGGGAGATCACCCTAACTTAAAGGAGTGTCCCAGCCTTGGGGCCTTCCCACCAGGAGACTTTGTCCCTGGGTTCATTGGCCCAAATACTGTGGTCTTGCACACTACAACAATGACTGAAAAATAAATCCTGAATTTTTATTCCATCTTTAATCAAGATTAACCTTTCTTGTATCTGCTCATCTCTTCTACCTTGCTGTCTTCTGGAAGTCAGTTGCTTCATTTACTCTTTTCGTAACATAAAAGATAATTATGTGAGGAAGCACAAAGTTTTAGAGAATTTTATGGTGATAGACACCAAGAGACAAAACATCACACATTTTTGAAGGGAAAATCCACTGAAAAAATCCAAATCCCTGTTCCAAAAGTCAAGGACAATTTAGAGAAAGCTGTTAGCATCAGCAACAGATCCACAAAGTAATTATTTTTAGCAGAACATTCCAAAAGAAAATTTAAACTTGAAACAAGTTTACCTGTGGAAAATATCCATCAAAATGGTTAAAATTCAGGATTTCAAAAAGTGTTAAGAAACATTATTTCATCATATGACATTTTCTAACATGTAATGTAAATTCAATGGGTCTTCTAATTGACTGGAACTAAAAAAAGTTAATTAATAGTACTCTGCTTTTTATCAGGGAAATGAAGCTGCTGGGGATGCACTGTCTGAAGTGATGATGTGAAAGTTGAGAAAAGCTAACTCTTGGAAGCCAGGAAAAGGTCCTCCTTTCAAGACATTTTTCAGAGAAGTAACCTAAACCAGGTTTAACATATACTTATTTTGGGTAAAAAAATTGCACCTATTAAAATCTCTGACTTGAAAGTTCATTGCATGACCTTATTATTATCTCAGTATTTTTCCCACAAACCTACAAGCACATATACAAAATAAAGCCAAACAAAGTAACACTAGCTGGCTTCCTTTTCTTGTAAAGGACTGCTATAATCACTGAATCCAACTAAGTGTTCTAAACAGATAATTATTTTAATTTAAAATGGCTTGGTTGATGTTTATGCAGCGTTTATGCAGCATTTATGCTTGTACTTATTTTATTATGAGTGGTTTGTTAAATAGCTATAACTGGTCAACCAGCAGCAAAAGTAAATTCGTTTTAAGGATTATTGCCCAATAAATAATTTGCTGAGGCTTATCTAAGCCCTATTTAATAAAACCCCTAACCCCTAAAATAGAGTATATTCATTTGTAGCAATTACTGATAGTTTAGACCTGTCATGGACTCTATGTGTTTTACCATAGACTTTATGATACCTACAGATTAGGTAGCGATTAAAATTAAGAATTTTATTTTGCAGCTAGGTAATTTCCAAAATGATGCATTTAGTATCTGTAGAAAAACAAAGCTCTGAATAATCTGTTCACATTATTTCAAGGAGTCTTGGTAAGGATATGCCACTTTTCTTCTGGAACAGAAGAAACAAAATTCAGCAATAGTTTAAATATTCACCAGCAAGAGTTGACAGTAAGAGAGTGTCACGTCTGACTTCTAAAGACTAAAGCAGCAGACCTAAAGATATATCACCTAGATGTAAAATAAAATAATAGGTAATGAAATACACAAAAAATAGATATTGAAATATAACAAAAAAAAATTCTTCCTTGTAAATTTGAGGCATTTATAGAATCTAACAATAAGATGAGGAAGGAATATGTGTCTTTCTCAGGAACAAAAATAAAACACTAGATTTGCACTATTGGAACTGAACCTCCATGGCAAGTTCTGATTTATTTGCTGTATGAAACAGAGAATCCCGAAATAATTTGAGACAAGCCCTTTGAACTTTCTCTGCCCATGTTTCTTAAAGTTCAAAGTGGGGTTATTAGAAAGATTTCTCTGTTTCAGAAAGGTGGATCAGAGAGTACACTTTGTTGGTGAAAAGCCCGGCCACATCCATTTTGGCTAAATGGTACACTTTTTTTCAGTGGGTATTTTGAGATTGGCTTTTACTTGACGAGTTTCTAAACATAATAACACTGTGTTATCTTTGATTGGGGAAAATGGTATTTACTGGCTTGCTGTGTTTATGAGTAGGTGCTTGATGACTTTTGCAATGTTTGGAATAAACGCTTAATGAATTTGTGTTGTCAGCTGAATATAAAGCCATTTAACTGCTTTCTCCCCACTCCCCCCCACTCCTTCTGAGAAGCTTATGGTGGTCAAAATTCAGTTTTTATGGAAGTAACAAAGATTTCATAAATTACAAGGTGAAAACTCTGACTAATGTTGCCTGTCTTGGTGGTAAAATCAGAACACCAGTTAAGAAATTATGAAGAATAGTAGATATATCTGTTTGGGGTTTTTTTGAAGTACAAATCAATTACTACTACAGTTGAAAAAAGAGAACAAAATTGGTTCTAAGTATGTTGTTAGACTATCCTGAATTATTTATGATTTTTACCTTAACATGAGTTTCCTAAAATAATATATAATCTTGAAAATAATCAGATGTCAATGCAATACCAGTTTCTGAACTGTTCTGCTTTATTAACTGAAGACATAAATTAATTTACTTATTGAATTATTACAATTGCAAATATAAATTGCAATTATCTTACCTGGAGACTGCTATTGATCAATAAGATTTTTAATCATTATAAAAACCTACCTTTTCTTTTTTTTCCCCAAGGGAAACTTATACTAGTTAAAATCCAAATAATTCACCATTCTGAAGATCTTTTCTTTTCAGAAAAGTCTTAGTAATAGCTAAACTTATTTTGTACAGAGACAATGAAAGTAATACTATTTATTTTCTGAAAGTTTAATATCTTTCACCTTAAAACAAAGTCAGAAAACTTTTCTTAGGTTGTTGCTGAAAAGGTAAAGGTTTCCAGGCAACTTAAAATTTGACAAGCCCTTATGGTTCTACACTTTATGATTTCAGTATCAAAGAACTAAGTGGTAGGTATAAGGTGTGTTTTTTCCTCCTAAAATTGCAACTTAAGTAGAAGCATTTTGTTTGGATGAAAACAATAGGTTCTTATCGCCTTCCGAGTAGATATGGATTGTAAAGGGAAACTTTGAAAATATACTAATAACATCCCCAGGGAAAGAGGAGCTAATCACCCTACTTTGGAAGTGGTAGAATATATGTGAAAGAACCAGAGCAGAAAAAGTAAGCTGTTCGCTTTCCTGGGTTTTTCCCGGTCGAGCTCACAAGGCAGAGGCAGCGCAGCTACGTCTCCCAAACGTCCTCACCGCTCAGCAGGTAGCAGAGGAAACGCAGGGGAGAATCTCAGAGCCGGGTGGGAAAAAGCGCTTTTTTCCCTCTTCGGTGTGGCTCGCCCCAGGTAGCCTGATTTCAAGGCAGAAAGCGTCCCAAGAACAAAGGAGGCGGAAAGGACTCAGTTCAAGAAGCTGTTTATCTGAAGAAATTAGAACTAGACTCCCCTGAGATGGGCGGGCAGCCCCTTTTTCAAGGGGGGTGGTAACATAAGGGGAACCAATGATGGACAGGGAGAGGGGAGGACACAACTGGGATACAATCCAATGAGGGGGTTTGGGAGGCGGAGTTGTAACACAGAACCAATGCAGCTGAGGCGGGGAAATCCACCCACTGTCTGGCCAGGCTTTGGCTGGCAATGCGGGGCTGCAGCCTAAGAATAGGCTGAGACACCCCTACAGTAAGCAGTTTTCAAAGTAAAATAATATTGTGGCTATCATTTAATTTACGCTCTTATGGTGACTGCAAATTCAGGCATTTGCCTATAAAATTTTAACAAGTTCTTATCCAAAATTTTATTTTCACAAATTAGAAATAATTTTTATTAATTATCAAACATTGAAAAATAGATTTTTCATGTTTAAAGATGTTGAATTTTCTTCCTTTTAACTAACAGATATGAAAGCTATATGAAAATCATCTTCTTTACAGATAATTCAGGGCAGAAGTCTGACACTTACCGCACTTGACCACAGAAATGTCTTACCTCAGGCAGACTATTTAATTATATTTTTCCTTTGACCATTTTCAAGAGTGAGTATTTGCCTTTTAAACCTTTGCAGTGTCGTAATGATACTATGATCTTAAATACTGGCACTCCATCTGTTAAATTATGTGGGAAATTTCATAAAAGGGAAGAAAATGCTGGAAAAAGAAAATTAAATGTCTGTTTGTGGTCTACAAGTGAGCATACCTTTTGTTGTCCAAATTGACTTAAAGAAGTCTGGGAGGCACAGTGGTAAGAAATCCAATCTCTCCACTGAAACAGTGGCATGTAAGTAAGGAATATTAAGTAGCTTTCAGTGTTTCACCTCTAGAGATAAAACTGTTCAGGTAGATCCCAGATCTATGAAATTTTACATAGTTTTAACGTTACAGGTGTGATTAGCCTTATTGAACACAAAGTACATGTCTTAAGAAATACCTTAATAATTTCAATAGTAGAACCCCATTTATTAAATAATTCAGAGATCTTTAAAGATGAACAATATTTTATAGACATTTGTTATAAGCAGGGTATTTTTCTTTCCTCTTCTATGCAATTTTTCCTTCAGAAAATTGCACAACAAAAATATTCTTATAAAACTCTAACAGCAGAAGCTGATGATTATATTAACCTGTAGACAGGAATGTCTAGGAACCTTCCAAGGTAAGATTTTATAGAAAGGATATAGGGATCAGTCTAAATCAAAACTTCTCTCACAGAAATTTAATCAGTAAAGTTTTCTTACACTGAAAGTTTAAATTCAGAGTCAGAATAAAAAGAGATGGGAGAGACAAAAATGCAGACAATAGATGTCTAAATCAGATTAGTGTTGGATAGATGAGAGTCAGTTCAGTTTGACACAGGTCCTAGCTTGCATTGCTTAATATAAATAGCTCACTGTCACTACTGGAAGCATTCTATAGATATACATGACTAATTCAATATGTATTGGAATTTATTTAATTTAATTTATCATTTTATCAGAGCAGTTGGCTTCATCATTAGGTAGTAGGTAAACAGGAACATGGATTACTAGGGCTCACGTCAGAAGATCACCCACTTTGGTCTTCTGCTTCTGGACATGACTTACATATCTATGTGTTACATGACAGAAGTTTATGCAGCCTCTTCATAAATGATGAAAACCTTTCCTCAGGCAATCCACTTTAATAATCTACTGCTCCTCTTACTGGAAAGATTTTCTCAAATTAAATAAATCTCAGTGACCTTAAATTAAACCTCTTGATCTTTGTTCTCATTATGTTTGCTTATGACAGTAGCCTTTTACATGTTTGCATATGACTACATGAGATCTAGTCATCTCATTTTTTTCTTTCCTTCTGTGTCTATGTGTAAACTAAAGAGACATAAGTAGTTTTCTTCTCATAGGCTGTATTTTATAAACCTATGATCATTCTCCCTGCTGTACTCTGGACAACAAATCAGCACCATCTTTCTCTTTGGTGAAATTTGACATGCAGAACTGGACACTTTGCCTTCCAAATCCGTAGTTCTCTTTATTTGACTGGGTAAGCATCCTAGAATTATCTGGGCTTTGTCAGATGAATTCTAGACTTACTGTTTTTCCTTTATTCAAAAGATTTCTTAAGAGTTCCTAACAAATCCATGCTGACTTTCAGTAGTTGTATTGCTATTCCTACAAATCAATTGGTAACCACTCCTGTTGGAATAATATTCCTGTTGGAACTAAAGTAACTCTAAAGAAATTTTCTTGGCTCACTATTGCAGCCACCCTTTCTCTGTGACATAAACCTGGCCACACACTGTCTGCTCTTGATATTCAGGGATGCTATATGTGCATACGGGAGTGGAATTCTGTCTTAATTGTCTCTCTGGCTACCATTACATGAGTAAATTAAATTCAATATTCTTTTCTCATTGCCCTGGGTACAGAGACGAGGGGGTGGAGTTTTCAGCACTGTCTATTCAGTACCACCTAGGTACTGAACCCACTGGGGTTGTGGTTAAAAAGCCAAGGCCAGAAACCACAAGTCTGCTTTGTTTTGTTTTGTTTTGCTTTTTTGTTCTGCTGGGCTTGCTCTGGAGAGGGTGTGGGACTGGGACAACCATTGCTGTTGTCACACTGCTGCCGCCCCAGGGGAGAGAGCCCCTGCAGAGGGGCAGAATCACCAGTTCAGCAGCACAGCTCTTCATTTGAAGGAACTAACTTTCCTGGTTCTGTTTTGTCCCTGCTTTCTGTTATTTTCAGGCTGGGGGAGCAGAAAGTTAAGCCATGAGAGCCCCCCCGATATATTGTTTTAATTTTCCTGAATAGCATATGGCCATAGAAGAAGGCCAGTGGCCATTTTGCCTTTGTCTGGGAAACTACACTGGATATTGTCTTTGAGAAACATTTTTGTTTGTTTGGTGGTGAATACCCTTTTGTGGGTAAAACTCTCTCTTTTATGCACTCTTTTATTAATATTGTTGTAGTTATTGCCATTTTTCAGTAAATTGTGATTCCAATTTGTAATCTCTCCTAGTGTTCCTCCATCATTGGAAGGGGCGAGGAGGAGAAAAGGGAGCAGCTTAAGTGGGTTTAATTTTCTAGCTGGATTTTAAACCAGCACACTTGTTAAATGGCCAGGGTTGTCTACAATCACCATATACCTTAAGAACAGATTACCATTACTTTATTTGTCTCCTTCCTGACCAAGACTTTTCTAACTCTAGAATCTCGCAAATAGCAACTTCCCCTCCTGCTACAGATCCTCATTAAAGTCATATTTAAGCATATGGAAGACAGAGGGGTGAGTAGAGATTGTAACACGGCTTCACCAAAGGCAAATCTGGAGCTGTGCTGCTGGGTAATCTGGTGGCCTCCTTATGATGATGCAACTGCACCAGTAGAGAAGGAAAGAGCAGTTGATGTTATCTACCTGGTAACTTTTTAAGGCCTTTGGAATGGTCTCCCATCACATTCTTGATGCTTAATTGGAGAGATAATGAGTTTGTTGGATATACTGTTAGATGCATAAGGAACTGACTGGATGGTCACATTCAAAGAGTAACAGTCAATGGTTCAATGCCCAAGTGGAAAGCAGTAACCAGTGGTGTCCCTCAAGAGTCCGTATGGATACCAAAGCTATTTTACATCTTCGTTAAGGACACAGACCAATGGAGTTGAGTGCACCCTCATCAAGTTTTTGGATAACACCAAAATGAATGGTACAGTTGATGTATTAGAGGGAAGGGACACCATCCAGATGGATCTTGATAGGCTTGAGGAATGGGAGTGTATGAATCTCATGAATTTCAAGGAGACCAATGCAAAGTCCTGCACCTGGGTCATGTCAATCTCTAACATCAGTACAGACTGGAGGAAGAATGGATTGAGAGCAGCCCAGAGGAGAAGGACTTGATGTCCACCATCCTGGTGGATGAAAAAATTGACTGTCATCATAAAGCAATATGTGCTTGCAGCCTAGACATCATATGCTAGGCTGCATAAAAAAAATTGTAGCCAGCAGGTCAAGGGAGATGATTCTCCTTCTCTACACTGCTCTTAAGAGACCCTGCCTGTAGCACTGTGTCCAGCTCTGGGATCCCCAGCACAGGAAAGACATGAACCTGTTAGAGCAAGTCCAGAGGCAGAACACAAAAACCATCAGAGGGCTGGAACACCTCTCCTATGGACAGGCTCAGGGACCTGGGGTTGTTCACCCAGGAGAAGAGAAGGGAGACCTTATTGCAACATTTCTATACTTAAATAGAAGTAATAAGTAATATAGGCAGAGCATTTTTACCAGGGCCTGTAGGGACAGAACAAGAGTCATTGGTTAAAATGGAAAAAAGATTTATATTGGATGGAAGGAAGAAATTTTTTTAAATGACTGTTGTGAGACACTGTAAGAGGTTGCCCAGAGAAGATTTGGATGCCTCATCTCTGGAAGTGTCCAAACTCATGTTGGACAAGGCCTTAAGCAACGTGATCTATTGAAAGATGTTCCTTATCCATGGCATGGAGTTTGGACTAGATTATTTTTGAAAGTCCCTTCCTACGTAAACCAGTCTATAATTTTAAGACGTTATGACTTAGTATTTGAAATACGTGGGTGTTAACCTACTCATAGGAATTCAGAAAACTTTGTAGAGAGACAAAAACAAAGGATAAGATAGGTAGGAAATCATAAGAACAAATAAATCCTGAAGCATTTAAAGGCCTCTTTTGTTAATGTTTTGTTAATGTTAATGTTAAGGTTTTACTATATACTAGATATAGTCCTACAGTCAGGGAAAAAACCTCTTAAAATGCTGGTATTCAGATAGGATAGAGAAGGACAACTGATTTATCTAGGAATGGTTATGTCATTGACTACAACAATGAGAAAACACATATTTAAAAAATTCATTCTGATACTCCTGAGATTTAACAACTACAAAATTATATAGTTCTATGCAAATATAATAAAGTAGAGGGAGATTTAAGTAGGACATGGTTTTATGCTGCTTTTCTGTATATGTGGGAGTTTGTCTACATGCATTTAGAAAATGTGAATTCCTAATGTGCTATTTGAGTTGCTGTATAAGCTGCTTAGAAAAACATAGTTTCATCAAAGATTTGTCAAGGTATCAGATAGAATAACAGAAGTGTAACATCCTTGTATTCCTGAATTAAGATAAAATGAAAGCTTTAATTAAGATAGCAGCTTCTTACTACTTTATTAACTCGATTATATAGTTAGGATAGAAAGACATGCCATTTTGAAACAGAATTTAAATTTTTAATCCTTTTTGTGTTATTTTAATTTCTTAGGTTGCTGAGCAGCAAAACCCATTATCATGTGAATGTCTTTAAAATATAGTTCTTAAAAATTGCCCTTAAACAACCTGATTCGGAACTTGGCCAGTGTTTGCAGTGCTAAGTCATTCTCATGTAAAATATTTTCAAAGGTAAAGACAAATATTCCCAGAAATTGGCCAGATAAAGAGGGAAATGGATATCACAGATGTTTGCAATATTTTCCTGTTGATTTTTTTGTTTATGTACTCAAAATAGCCACGTCTAAAAGTCTGAATAGTATATTTTCCCTAGGTTTTATACACACCTTGTGCTAAAAGCCACAGAATTTTATTTAGACTTTTTTTTTTTTCAATTTAATCTCTAGTTAAAATCCAGCTCCATTGAATCGTGCTAATAAATTCTAAATGCAAAGTTTGGATTTGAAAATCTTTTTTGCACTTGGGATAAGAAAGAACAAATTTATGAATCCTGACTTGAAAGGTGTTCAGTTAAGGTCAGAATTATAAACTTCTATCTAATTTGGGACTGACATTCCAAAAAATGTAGCCCTTCAATGTTATGTACCAGTACTCACACAGCAAGACACTTTAAAAAGCACCTGTTTTTCAGGTGAACCTTCTAACAACACTCTGTGTGCATAAAATGAGCCACTTTCAAGGCTGAATTATTTTCTTTGCTACCTACAGTGTTTTAGAAAGCTGAGAGCATGGAAAACTTCTTAGTATACAATGAATTTTAAACAGCACTCTTCTAACCTTCAGTGCATATTCAAGCTGAAGAAATAGGTTTCACTGAATGTAGGGCACAGTGGAGAAACCGTGCTTCTGGCTGTTTCTCAGGTACAGGAATTTTCTGTTGAACAATCCAACTGCCTCAACCATCATGTACCTTGCCTCCAATTATATATGGTCCTTCTTCCCCTGTCTTTGCTCTAAATCTGGGTTGGTATATTAAGGATGCCAAAACTGTGTCATTCTAGAATCATTTGTATTAGGGAAAATAGTCTGAGTCAGGTGCTATCCTTGTCACATAATAAACAGGAAAGGCATCATAAACTAAAAGGTCTATAAATTAGTTATCACCTGCTTTCTTGCTTATCATTCTCTCTGGGTCACCAAGAGTAGCTGCTCACCTGCTTTAGTCTCAGGTACGAGCACTGCCCAGGGACTTTGGCTGGGATAGGAAAGTACAAAAGTAAAAACTGTGGCCTTTAATAAGGGTATTAATAAATATGTTGATTATTTGGGGACTTATACTGATGTCTGAGAATCTGACAGAATCTTTCCCGCCTCTGAGATATTTTATGTACTATGAAATACAATGAAAAGGTATCAGAGGCAGAATTCTGTTACCACTTTAATATGAATGCAGGTGGCACTGCAAGTGATATTTTCAGAATAAGATGAATGTTCTTGCCTTATTAAATTCAATCTACTAGGTGAATTTTCTGTCGGAAGGAGGGTTGGAATGGACTGCCAAAACTATGATTATAGTCAGAAAAGTGGCTGTCAATGTGGAGCTTTTTTTTACATATCAGCTATTCTTTGGGTAAGTCATGACTACTTTTATGTCTAAAGTAGGCTTTTACCACAGCTAACACTAAAGTACTAATTCAGCTATAGAAGACATTGGATTTCACTCCATTTCATGTAGGTGTTATTTTTGTTGATATTATATTTGATTGTGATTCAAAAATCCTTATTACAGATGAGAGTCCAGGAAAAAGGAGACAAAATAGACCAATTTTCTAACCTCAGTTTGAATTCATAGTTCTGACAAGGACAAGGAGGAAAAAAACCAAGATAAAACAAACATAAAACAAACAAAAAAACCCTATATCATTCTCACACACTGTAAAACCTGTCACTATCTTGTTTCGGTGTCAAAATCAGTTTCACAATATTTTATCTAAATTCACCAATGTTAAACATCCTAATTTCTCCTATAGGTTACATCTACATTACTAGAAATGAGCCTGTCACCTGTTTTCATACAATGCACTTCATTCTCCTTCTCACCATTCTTCTTAATGAGGAAAAAATTTGGTGTCATCCATGCTACCTATTAAGAATAATATTTAGTCTATAATAATACCTCTTCTAGGTACCCTCTGGTACAGAGCTCATTGTCATCAGCCAAAACTATGCCAGAGATTAGATGGGAAGGGGTGAGGTGGGTATCTAGATCTATAGCTTTAACAAATGTAAATTAAACTAAGTTGAAGCATATTTGTCTGCAAATTAAATTTTAGTGGCATCAAAAATTAAAATCTTCTGAAAACATCATTTAAAATTGAAGCAAAAATTCTTATTCAATAAAAAAGTCTACTAGATACCTGAAATAAATGGAGATCAATGTCCATGGGTGCAAAGAATTACAAAGCAAGGCAATAAAAAATACTTTTTGACAAAATGCTGAGCATCTCCTCATCAAAATTAACTCTGATGGGCTAAAGTAAAAATCCTAACCATTTATTTTTAAAAAATAATATGACTAAACAAATTTTCACTCTTTGGATGAATTTTTAAGTGCAGTGACTAAAGAATAGCATTTTACTGGTTCAGAAGTGCAAGATATTGTTTCAGGATATGGAGCATGAACTGGCATTGTACATCCAGTGTTTGTACACACAGTTGAGAGTCTGGATGGTGAGTGAGATGATACAGCTCAAGAACACTGAGAAAGGTTTCTTCCTCCACCAGTCAGTCATCTGCACCATGTTCTGGTTCACAGTCAGCTGACTTGGTCATAGATAAGCTTCTGACAGCTGGAATCCACTGCATGGATCAAAGAAAAATCAAAGTGACCTTGGAAAGGTTATAAGAGAATTTGAACAGTTTAGCATTTGATTCAAATGAAGTTTAACATGGGTGGAGGGCCTAAACTTAAGGTATGACTTTGTCAGAAGTCACAAGATATGATAATTAATTTTGTACAGACAAGATCTTAGCTAAAAATGACTCCTGAAACTTTGTAATTGATTCTTTTTTGGTCCAGACTGGAAGCTAAAATAATACTGCAAAAATCAGCATGGCTATCTAAATAAAACAATTGTCTTTTTTTTTTTTTATTACAGCAACATTTGTACCACTGGTGAAGTGATTTATTCATCTAAAAAGAAGCTGAAGTAATTTTCACTTTAATCCATTTTTTATGTTGTCAGAAGTGTATCAAAGGACTTTAATGTAAAAAGCAATTGAGTCCTGGTAATGGTCACAATTGCAAAGCACACATCAAAAGTTCAGTGTAAAAAAATAATACATGGTGTTTTTTCTCAAAAGGCTTTAGTTTTCTAAGCACTAAACATGAATGGTTAATCCATGCTTAATTAAAGTTATCTGAATTTGAATACAAGAAATAAATAATAGTAAAGTAATATCTGAAATTCATGTCATAAAACATTGTTACAAATCATTTATGAAGTGTCTTGAAAGCTCCTTTTGTAATGAAGTGACATAATATAACCATTGTTTTTCCTCTGAGATCAGTCAAGGTTCAAGCACTGTCAATAAAACAACATTCACAGTGACTTACCCATCCTTCATGTAGTGGCAGACATCATCAATCATTCCCCTTTCAAGAAAAGTTCAGATCTGTCTACGTGAGTTCTATTCAAGTGAACGTAACTATCGAATTTGAGTATCTTATAAAAAGGAACATTAAGATGTGGCTGAACAAGTGACCTGTATTTATCTCTACTCTCCAAAAATTTAGTGAGATCCATTTTTCCTCTTTTTTTTTTTTTTTTTTTTTTTTTTTTTTTTTTTTTTTTTTTTTTTTTTTTTTTTTTTTGGTACTTCAGTCTATATTTCTGTTTTGAGCTTCTTTTGCTACAGAATAAATAAGTATAATTTAGATTATGGTCTAATGATCCTATCATCTGGGATTTACACTATTTTGACTAACATGTTGCAGTTTATTTTTTCAGTTTTCTAAAATCAATTCTGTGAGGAAATCAGAATCACTAATCAATAGAGACTTTTAAGTAACTTTGTATTTATAAATAAAATACAAATACTTTCAATAGCTCAGCATGGAAATTACTAAGAAGTAGACATGCAGGCATTAAAAATTAAAAAGTAAAATAGCACTAGTGAAAGGAGATTTTTCTTATACTGGACTGTCCAAAAGCAAAGAACTTCACAAGCTCTCTTTTAACAGTATTCCTCAAAAAGTACTGCAGTGTAGTCATTAACAACAGATTTCAAGGCTTGTCCTACTACTAGAATCAACCTGTTGCAGACCGTTCTTTGCAACCTTCTAGAGACAGGTGGACTCGTGGAAAGAATAAGGGAATACTCTTTTCATAGGTGTTCCAGGAGATGTTATTTTTCCAGCTGTCTTGCTGGAAGCTAGCACACAGACTACCCAAGTCGTGGGACAGCCCCCAGTTCCCCAGGCAGGGGAACACAAAATCACCGATGAGAACACAGAGTTGGGGTACATGTGACCAGGGCAGGGGCAGGGAGAACCCATGCCCAGACCATGTGTCCACCCCAGGGTCCCCTCCTCCCAGGGGAATGGGGGGGGGAACCCAACATCTCACCCTTTTGTTTTTATTAAGAAGGTTTTTTCTCAATGGTTGTAAGGCCCAATTATTTAAACACAAAGCAACAAGAATAATTTCAAAAGAATACAAGTTACCCACCCTGAGTCCCAGTGTCCAAACAGCTTATTTCTGGCACACCTGGAGGGGAAACTGAAGCAGAAGAGTGTCTCTTCCATAGGGATTGGTTTTCTGCTGGATGTTAGCACTGTGATGCAGGTTTATTGTACCTGTTAGAACTCCAAATAGAGATAGTTAATTCTTTCCTTTCCCTCCCCTTTTATCCCCCCCTTGGTACAGGAGAGGAATTGTGGGGAAA